>PVJL010018675.1:0-15405 GCA_004026885.1 Lyroderma lyra | reverse complement strand
GCAGTCAAGGTTTGTTTTATTGTCATGTTGGCTAAGGAGTGATACAAAAATGTTAATAATGCAGATTAAGCTTAAATGTGTTTTGTGTCCATAACCATTACATGGTGAATAGAACAGCACAGAAAATTGAGGAACTAGTCATTCAGTATTTGAAAACCACTATTGAATTCAGGAAAGAAGCTCCTGGAGTCATTGATGAATTTGTGAAATTATGATATAGGTCTTCACCTATGTTTGAGTTTCACCTAACTTGTTAACAAAAACAAGTTAAAACCCTCCAAATTCACTTCAGAACTATATTTGGAGAGACATGTAAATATTTAGGAAGATATATTGGGTCAAAGCCTTCACCCACCCCACACGCACTATAATGTAAGTCCTGACAATTTTTTCTTTATTCTTTTGTTTTCTTTATTCTTATGCTAGTGCCCCACTGAAGCTCTCATTGTCCTAGGCATCCATCTCCAAGAGGCATCCATTTCAAAAATGACAGGCCCTAGGAGGAAGCGGCCTAGCGGCAAAGATTCCCCTTTTCCAGGTTGCTTCCCAGGCTCAGAAGCTTCTGATTCGGGGTCTCCCGTGCCTGACTTCTCTGTGCCTTTGCTGCCACCTTCTCCTAAGGGCAGGCCAGCAGTGCTCGCTGCCACCATGCACTTGAGTCTTCTTCTTGGATTTGCGCATCCCAGCCAGGCCCAGTCCTCCAAAGCCAGGTCCTGCCCTCTGCTCCAGGCCCTGTCCTCCAAAGTCAAGCAGCCAGCCCAGGCCCTGCCAGCTGAAGCTACACCACACGGCAAGGCCCGGCTGTCTGCTTAGGCCCAGCACCTAGGCCAGGCCCTGCTTCACGCTGTCACCAGGCCCTGCCTCCTGTCACGGAGCATCTGCACCAAGCCCTGCATCCCTCCACAATACACAAGCATCAGACCGTGCTATTCACTGCCATGCACGGGTGCCAGGCCCCGCTATTTTCCTCCATGCACCCATACTAGGCCCTGCATCCCACCTTCGCGCACAAGCGCCAGGCCCTTGATCCCGCAGCCGTGCTTCTGTGCCAGGCCCGGCTGGCTGCCGCCGTGCACCCCCGCCATACCCTGCATCCCTCTCCTGCGCTTCCGCCCCAGGCCCTTCTGTCCTCTGTTGTGCACCTGCAACAGGCCTTGCAGCTTGCCGTCGAGCATCTCAGCCAGGCCCTGCATCCCACCTCTGTGTACCTGGGCCAGGCCCTGCTATCTGCCGCCTTGTACCCGCGCCGGCCCTGCTCACATTCGCCTAGCTTCCAGGCCAGGCCGTGCTTTTGGACGCCCATCTTCTGCACCAGATGCTGCTTCCAGTTGTGTTGCAACTGGGCCAGGTCCTCAGCAACGCTGCCACCCTGCTAAGCCTCACCCTCCACAGCAGGAGCCACTCCAGGCTTTCTGCTGAGCCACCCCACCCAGAGATCATCCCCTCTCTCCCTAGCGCTGTTGCCAGAATCTTCCTCTGGGTTCCCCTTAGGAAGGCTTGTCTTTCAGAGCAGCTCAAGCTCTCCTATCCTTCCTTTCCAGCAGTGTTGACATATGGTCCTACCATCACCTCCTGGTAGCTACTTTCCTTTGCCTGTGCAGCGTGGTGAGAAGTCGTCTTCCTCCTTCCCCTCGATCTTCTTCTCCTCCTCCACTTCTTCCTTCTGCTCTTCCCTCACTAAGTTTCCTGGCCTGGGCTCCATCTCCACTCCTAGCCCTCCTAGCCTCAGGCATGCCTTGGGGCTGGAGTTTGATGACCTGAGCCTTGTCTCTCCAGGAGTGCAGGCTGCAATAGTGAGCAGCCTTCCCCCTCCTCTGCCTCCCATGCCTTGACCCTCCCTGTGCATCCTCGGGAGTCCCAAGAATGGGATCAACTCCCACTGTGCTGAATGGGCTGTCTGCTGTGTGGTTACCTCTGAGGTTTCCAAGAGCTCCCTGAGGGCAGCAACCAGTGTCATAAGTTTTGAAGCCACCCCTTCCCAAGACTCCACCACCCAGCACTCACCTGCAGTTGGCCCTTGCTTCCAGGTCCTCTTCTCCCTCAAAAGGGCCTGTCTTGGGAGTTCCCTGATGGTGTAGTGGCTTAAGGCTTCGGCGCTGGCGTTGTCAGTGCTGCGGCCTGGGTTCGATTCCCAGTCAGGGAGCTACCCACATACCAAAAAGCAAAAAAAAAAAAAAAAAAAAAAAAAAAAAAAAAAAAAAAAAAAAAAAAAAAAAAAAGGGCCTGCCTTTGCCCCTGAATTGAGATTCCCCTCTTCCAGTTTGTAATGAATATTTGATGAATAAAATTAAAATGTTGGCTTCACTTTCTAATGTACTGTGGTTTCTGATTGAGGTAGAAAGGGCTTGTGGCTTGTCGGTATGCGCTTAAATGTGGCGATTTGGAGGGTAACCTGTAATCTGAATTTGTTGCAAACATTGCACATGCATTTTTAATTTGTTATTTGCTATTTAATTGTTCAATTTTTATATGGGTGTTTGGTCAGATTGCAAAACTGTGCAGCCACCACTGCCACCATCTTCCCAGAATCTCCATCACCTAGTATCCTTACCCCTTGAAAACATGCTGCTTCCAATTAGGGGGTTCCCCAATGTCTAGCGATAAACAGTTTCTGCAGTCAGCCCCCTGGTAGTTGTCAAAAGAACGCAAAGGGCTTCTTCATCTGCACAAAGCAACTGAAATGGAGAGAAAATTAAACTCAGGAAAGAGACCAAAAACCTAAAGGGCATGCCATAAAAATGTTTTAAATGAAGGAACTCTTTCTGGGAACACATATCTTAAACGCTATTATCTTTGTCACATTACTTATTCTTGAGTAATTCTACCGATGTCCAAAGACTAGTACAAGAAAGTAGATCTTTTTTACTGCAGCATTTATCATTACTTCAGTTCAGAGGGCCCACATTTATGCCCATTTTACATACATGGGAATTGAGACTCAGGGCGATTTTGTGGCTTTTGAGATCTCATTGTTAGAAGGGATTGGCTCTGGAGTCAGTTCCTGGCTTTGAATTTTGTTTTTCCTATTGACTCAATGAGTTTGTGATCTGGGATCCTAAATTGTTTCTCATTTTTCAATTAGGCACAATAAGATTGCGTTGCGATTGTGGGCAGGAGTAAAGTGGATGGTGCCTGTTAAATTAAAAATAATCCTGTTAATTCTGTGTTACACTTGGAGGATTATAATAAGGCAATCAGTAAACTGGTACAGGTTTGTGGGGACTGGGCTGAAATAGAACTGGCCTGCAGTGGCAGCTCCTGGTGTAGAGCACTAGGTTGAGCACGCAAAGGTGTCCAGAAAGAAGGTGGTGGCACCCTTGCTACTGAATCCCTGACACTGCCCAATGGTCTCCCAGTGTTCCTGTTGATGCCCAGCTTCCTCTCACTGGGATACGGAGGACACCGGGGCAACAGATATAATTGTGGATCTTTGGAGCCCACTTCAATGGCCTGCTTGTTTTATTTTGAGTAGTCGTGTTGCAGCCTCCTGGCTCCTGACCCCAGTTTAGACAACCTGGGGCCCATGAGCATCTGGCACAGTGACCAAAGTTGCCAGGCTGTTTGGGTCAGCGAGTGTGAAGTTGGAGTTGGGTGTGGGAAGACCAAAGGGAGCGGGGTTTCCTTGGCTGCTCTTGGCTGTGGAGGTGGGCATTCTCTTCCTTACCCTGTCTATAGCATCCTCAACCATAAATGAAAATCTGGCCACATTGTAAACCTGTAGTGTGGGGCTTAAGGGGGCAATTGAAGGGTATTCCTCAGGTTTTAAGAACTTACTGCCCCCACCTTTGTCTACTCTACCAAGGTTGGCCACTGGTAAAAGTGAGGCTGAACCCCTCCCCCTGATCCTAAAATGACAACTTTACAAGTACGACATGGCGAGTGGTATGTATCTGTAGCACCTTCTCCTAAGAGACTTTTTTATGTCCTTCACAGACACCCGGAGATTGCCTATATCCATGCTCATTCTGTTACTTACCAGCCCTACAACCATGGAAATGGTCCTGAAATTCTCTGGGTCCCTGTAATCTCATATGAGAAAAGGGAAATAATATGCTATATTCCAAATATGGTGGGGAGTAAATTCAGAACCATTTTTGAATCATTTAATAACAGCAGAGAGGAATTGGATTTATTGTATCTGTATTTTTTTCTAAATTCATTTTCCAATAATTGCGTAGCTTTTAAAGATATCAGTTGGATTTATCTTTAGTTTTATTCTATGCCAAGATTTAGGAGTGTTCTGGATGTTGGATAAGTAAAAAGCAACACAACTTGATCCTTTCCCTAAAGCATCTTAGGCTCTAGTGTTGTAGGCAGACACATAACCAAATTATATGAAAGGGATTAATGTGAACAATTCGTGGTTTTTTAGGGGTATCGTGACAATAGAAAGGAGAGACACAAAGAAAGAAGCTACAGACAGGCTAGACTGGTGATGAGTACCAGAGAGAGCTATCTCCTTGTGAGAGTGAAGGAAGTCGTCTGTATTGGACAGTTCCACTAACGTGTGGGTTCACAATCTTGATTCTACTAGGGTAACCCTGAATGACATCTATGCCTTCCACCTAGAAAATGAACAGCAAGAACAGGGGGCTCTAGGAACACAGAGGAAGAGAATTTGGAAGTATTTACTTGGCTTATTTTTCAAATGAGAAAATTGAGGCCCATAGAGGGTCAGAATTTCCCACAGTCACACTGCAAGTTAATAATAAAGCTAGTATTAAACAGGTAGCCTGACCCCAGGGTGTGCCCTTGAGTCATTTTGGTCCATGGAGGAGGACATAGGAGCTTGGCCAGGCCCCTCAGCTATGACGTTGGCAGCAGAGATTCAAGTCTAGGTCTGTGTGACTCCAAACTCCCCTACTCTCAACCTACCGCCCAACACTCAATTTCACAACACTAGCTGCTCTGTAAATGGTAGCCCCTTCTCCTAGTCTACTTCATTGGCATCAAACACTGAACAGATACTACGCACCTACTGTGGCCAGACTGTGAACCGGGGTAAGAGAGATAAACCAGACACATCGCCTGTGTTTGTTCGGTCTACAAAGAAGTAGAGACATGTTGTATTATGTTCGTATGCTTGGGCTGCGATAACACAATACCACAGCCTGGGTGACTTGAACAATAGAAATTGTTTTTCCATGGTTCTGGAGGATAGAAGTCCAAGATCAATGTGTTGGCAGGTTTGGTTTCTTCTAAGGTTTCCCTCCTTGGATTGCCCATGGCTGCCTTTTCGCTGGGTCCCTTACGTTGTCTTTCCTCTCTGTATGCACAGCCCTGGTGTCTCCCTGTGTATTGAAATTCTCTCTTCTTATAAGGGTACCAGTCAGATTACATTAGGGCCCATCGTAACGACCGCAACTCAGTCATTTCTTTAAATGCCCTATCTCCAAATACAGTCACATTTTGAGGCACTGGCACTTTAAAATAAGAATATCAAGGTGACATGATCCAGCCCATAACAGATGTAACATAAGAGTTTTAAAAATTAGATCTTTCCCTTCAGGTAAGGTTGACTTAAGGCCTCAAATAGAATGAGGCATGGTAGGTAAGGAAGAGTACGGCCCTCCAAACACACAGCCAGGAGCCACCTAGGGATCCTTGATCCTCTTAATTTCTGCCACCCACCTCTACTCTCACCCTCACTGCCCCCACCAGCACAGCACTTTGGTCATGGTGTCAGCAGTGCGCGGCCTCCTTCCTTTAAGCCAGGGTCAGGAGCCTAGTGTTACCGAAGACTGAAAGGGTCTGCATACCTGTTTGCCTGCATGCATCCAAGACAAAACAATAAAAAATTTAAAAAGACATGAGCAGAAGTTGGCAGCAAAGAAAATTAAGTTTTATTGAAGGAGTTGGACCCAAGCCTGGCGACACATGTGAGCTAGTGCTCTTATAAACTTGGCTGTACAATGGCTCTAAAAGATTTGTTATATAGTGGGAAAATCCTTAATCGTGGTTACTATGGGAGTTGGCGGGGGAGGAGGAGGGAAAAGAGGAGGAAGTCCGAGAGGAGGAGGACCTCTCACCACAATGCACAGGCAAGGGAAATTACCTACTAGGAGGGTAAGGAGGCACGCATACGAACCTCATGCCAACGCCGTTGAGAAGGAAGGATTAGGAAAGCTCAAGCTGCTCTGGAACATATGCCTTCCTAAGGGGAACCCAGAGGAAGGAAGACTGTGGCCAACAGGGCAAGGGGGAGAGAGAGAGGAGGCTGGCAGGGAATGATCTTCTCTGGGTGGGGCGGCTCAGGACATAGGCTGGGGTGGCTCATGTTGCGGAGGGTGGGCTTAGTGGGGTGGCAACATTGCTGAGGGTAGGGCCTGGCCCACTTGCACCACGACTGGAAGCAGGGTCTGGTGCGGAAGCCGAGCATCCAAGAGCACGGCCTGGCCTGGAAGCCCGGCACCAGCGAGCAGGGCGTGGTGCGGGCGCACGGTGGCGAGATGCCTGGCCTGGCGCGGGTGCACGGCGGCGGGATGTAGGGCCTGGAGCGGGTGCACGGCGACGGCGAGCAGGGCCTGGCTCGGGTACGCGGCGGCCAGATGCAGGGTCTGGCGCTGGTGCACAGCGACCGGATGCAGGGGCTGGCGCGGGTGCAACGCAGCGGGATGCAGGGCCGGGCGCCAGTGCACGACAGCCGGATGCAGGGCCTGGCACAGAAGCATGGCGTTGGACAGAAGGGCCTGGCATTGACACTCAGCGGCAGGATGCAGGGTCTGGTGCAGGTGTGCAATGGCGGCCAGCTGGACCTGCCGCAGGTGCAAGGCGGCAGCCAGCGGGACCTGGCGCGTGTGCGCAGAGGCGGGATGCACGGCCCGATGGCCGCGGGAAGCAGCGCCTGGCCTAGGTGTGGGGTCTAGGAAGCCAGCGCGGACTGGCCCGGCTGCTTGACTTCGGAGGACAGGGCCTGGTGCGGAGGACAGGGCCTGCCTTTGGAAGGCCGGGCCTGGCTGGGATGCGCGACTCCACGGAGAAGCCTCAGGTGCAAGGTGGCGGTTACTACTGCTGGCCTGTGACCTCGGAGAAGGTGGCGGCAAAAGTACTGAGTACTCAGGCGCGAGAGCCCCCTGAATCAGACAGCGCCCTGGAAGCTTCTGAGCCTGGGCAGCAGCTTTACCGCTGAGCCGCTTCTGCCCGTGGCCTGTCCCTGGGCTCCCGGTCTGGGTCGGTCGCCTACTGGCCTGGCCGACGCCGCCAGAGGCTCGCCCCGTGGTGTCAGTGCTGACCTCCTGTGCGGTCTGGAGACCTTGGCCAGTCTTGGGCACCTCACATCTCAGCTCTGCGTGGGGACTGGGGCCTCCCTGGAGCTCAGGACGCCCCCTCTCCCGCACACAGACCATGGAGGGCGCTTCCCTGTCTTCTGCAATGATTGAAATGCCACTGGGTATGGCGACTGCGCAGGAAGAGGCACCTGCTGGGCCACCGCGTGGGGCGCACCCATCTGACGGAGACGGGTTGCTCAAGCCTGGGGGTACCCTGGCGCCATGATATCTGTGGCTGGTCCCCAGGGCGTCGGCAGTCGCAGGGTCTACCTCGTTCTTGGGCCCTGTGGGCACCTCCGTCTGCTGTTGATTCTGCCCCTTCTCCCAGCGCGGCAGAGTAGCCATGAGGCCGCGTTCTCCCTCAGGATCCGGACAGTGATGCTATGGACGCAGCCTGGTAGGAGTGGGAGCTGGAAGAGAAAGGACGTTGGGCGGACCCAGTGGGGTCTCCGCTTCTGATTGGTGAGTTCGAAGTCACGTGGTTCTCGGCGAGGGCACTCTAGCTCCATATAGCGAAAAACTGTAGATGTGCTCCTTCTCCTGGGCGGGGTCTGCGAAATGAATAGCCCATCTTTTCTTGGGCCCCTGCCTGGGTGTGTTTCGTGCGAGGGGGCTTGAGTGGGAAAGCTGTCCCTATAAACAATTCCAGTTGCCCCGATTCAGTTTAGATTCTCAGCACCACTTTGCGGCTCAGCCTCAATCGTTGGCTTGAAAGAAATACCACGCTGCTGGATCGGAGATATCCCTGAGCCAGGTGAGCTTCCCGGAATCTAGTGAGGGCATGGGCCCTTGCGTGATTCAGAGGGGACGGTCCAATAAGTAGTAACTACTCCGGGCCCCTGGATAACCCCACTTCTGGGGCGGTTGTTTGCAGATCGGTTTGAAGGCGAGAAAAGGGGTGTGGCCCGCGCCGTCCTGGATAAGGTTGTTCAACACTGATGCCAGGCGAAGTGGCGGCGGGGTGGACGGGGTGGTGAAGGTGAATTTTCCTGTTAAGATGCTTTCCCTAACTGATCCCCAAAGCTGGAGATGGCCTGGGATTACTGGTAATACTGTCCTTAAATATGCATCAGCATTTGTTTGGGCTGCATAGTAATCCGTTGATTTGGCCCACTCTCTTGTTTCTGTTTGTATAAATCTGCTGGGATGCACGGGCTTTAATTTCAATGTTTGGACACTGATTTTTCGTCATTAGTACCACAGGGCCACATGTTCAGGACCCGAAACAGAAAAGCAAATGTGGAAAATCTAGAACCTATATTCTCACCCACCCATAAGCAAATACTGGGACACTTTTCCATGTCCCTGGAAAAGCCACTCATATATATTTCACAGTTTATTTTATTTTGTGAAATGGAACCATTTATTGTTTGGTAACCTGCTTTGGGGCCCAGAAAACACTCTTTCCATATCAATAAATACATTTCCATAGGCCATTTGTAAGTACAAAGTACGAGTATACCTATGCAATTTATGTCTCTCCATCATCCATCCATCCATCCATCCCTCTATTCACCTTTATATATACCTAGCATTCTCCGTATATTAAAATCTCCTAACACTGTATAGCAACAGTGTTCACCCAGGGGCAATGTTTTGCCCTCTAGGGGACACTTGGCAATTTGGGGGACATTTTTGTTTGTCACAACTGTGGGAAAGTAGAGGTGCTACTGGCATCTGGTCCATCAAAGGTAGGAATACTGCTTGAGATCCCTGAATGCACAAGGCAACTTCTGAGAACAGAAAGTACCTGGTTTAACATGTCAGTAGTGTCCAGGTTGGCAATCCCTGAGGTAGGTAGAGCATTTTGATAATTTGGAAAAGTTAAAAACAAAAGTGTAAATCAAAAACAATCCTGTCAGTTATGGATAATTATTGTGAAAAGTTTGAAATGTGTGTTAAAATTTCTTTGATAATTTTGTGTTGTATAATCACCAGAAGGGTATGTGTGCATTAAATTACTTCATTTTAAGAGTTAATTCTACCTCCACAATCAACAAGTGGTTTTCAAATATTAAACATGTCCCCATTTGCTTAATAACTTCTGTACTTTGAGAATTGTGATTTGGGGTCATTTTTCATGGAGGGATAGTCCACCAATATCAATCCTACATCTGCTATCTCCTGATTTTCACCTTTCTCATCAAAGGACTGGTTTAGAAATGGGCACTCCTCAGTTGTAGTCAATGAGATATGAATGATAGTTCACTTGGAGTCTTTGGAGAAAGTTCTCTAAGCTCTGAAAAACACTAAAGAAACTAACAATGATTGTTTACAGTAAAAATTAAATGAGTTTATATCTAATACTATCATTAATAAATGAATGCAGCATGATTGCTGGATATCTGGTGAACATCACAAAATTCAATTGGATTTCTGTATACCAGCATTAAGATAAAAAAAAGACAAAATTGTAAATGTCATTTTGTAAAATGTTAAATTTATTAGGGTTACATTGGTTAATAAATTATATAGGTTTCAACCATACAACTCTGTAGTACCTCACCTGTACACTGCAGTGTGTGTTCACCACCCAAAGTAAAATCTGCTTCAGTGACCATATATTTCACCCCTTTTACTCTTTTCAGTCACCCCCATACCATTTTTCCCTGCTAACCACTTTGTTTCCTATGTAAATGTGTCAGAAAACAGCAAACACCTAGCAACAAATCTAACAAAGGAGTCCCAAGACCTCTGCACACACATAACGTTTCTGAGAGAAATTGGAAGAGAATCTATATAAATCAGAGACATATCATGTTGACACATTAGCAGACAATATTATGCAAAGGAGTTGAAGAGAGTATTCTCAGGAAAATGATGTATGGATTCAATGAAATCCCAATCAAATTCACAGGCTTTTTTTGAATCTGGAAATTGGCAAGCTGCTTCTAAATTATGTATGGATAACATACATCCAAGAACAGACATGTGCATGTAAAACAAGTCTTTTCAGGACATTCACAGGCAGACAGCAAGACTAATGATGCTGCTGTTATAATTAAGGCCATAATTCCCAGCACAGGAACAGACAAATAGACCAATGGAACAAAGAGGAAGGTCTACAAGAATATTCACACGGGCACGGTCACTTCATTTAGAACTGTTGTGTCACTGCCATGATCTGGGGGAAAGATAGTCTACCAAAAAGAAAAGGTGGGACTAAATCAATTGCGGGGAAAATTTAACTGTTGGGCCCCTCACTTGTTCCCCACACAAAAACTCAGTCCAGCACATAAGGCTCATAGAAAATAATATACGACCGTATCTTTATGATCTCACGGTAAGCAAAGATGTTGGAAATAGGAAACAAAAACCCCTAACAACAACGGGAAGCATCGGTACTTTGGAGTTTATCAAGATAGGGACTTCCATTCATCAAAAGACACATTCAGATGTGAACAGATAAACCTCAGAAGAAGAGAACGATAATTTGCAACATGTATGTCCCACCGATATCTTATGTACAGAATATAATGCCTCCCAAACACAAGAAGGAAAAAAAAAGGCAATGCGATGAAAATGTGGCAAAGTATTTGAACAGGACCTTCACAATATGGGACATGCAATGAAAAAAAAAAGTGGCTCACACTCAGTCACCAGGTATATAGATGCACGTTAAAATCTCAAGGAGATATTAGGAGACATCTACCAGAACAGCCAAGACAACTTATAATATCACGAGTTGATGTTGGACATGGAGGAACTCTCTAATGCTGGTGGCATTGTACATTGGTACTACCACTTGGAAAACTCTTTGGCACTATCTCTAAAAGCTGAACAAATGCATTCTCTATAACCCTGCCATGCTATCTGTATTAATAGGCTATTCCTGTGTGACAAACTATCATACACTTAGCGACTTCAAAGCAATGTCTATTACCTCACAGTTCTGTAGGTCACACGTCTAGGAGTCACACGACTTTGTCCTCTGCTCAGTGTCTCACAGGGTGCCATCAGGCTGTGTTTCTTTGTGGAGTCTCTGAGGAGGAGTTCGCTTCCAAACTTATCTGTTACTGGCAGAATTCAGTTGCACTCTCGGCTCCCATAGGCCGCCCACAGCTCCTTGCCACACACACCCTTCCATACACCCTGTCACCCTTGAGTCTCTCAGAAGGTGCCTGGACCATGTTAAAGGATCACATGATTAGGCCTGGCCCACCCAGGTTTGAAGATCCACTGATCTGGGACCTTCACACATCTGCAAAATCCTGCTTTCCACACAATATAACATAATCACGAGAAGGATGTCTCATCGGATGCACAGGCTCCTCTCACAGTCACCAGGAGGGGACTAAAGAAGGCCAAGGATCATTCATTAGGGGTGATCTTAGAATTCTGCCTCCCACAGTCAGCCCTCAGGCCCCCAGTGATCAAGTCTGTCCCATCAACAAAAGTCATTCACCCCATTCCACAGTCTTCAAAATCTCACAGTTATTATGGCATCAGTTCGATGCCAAAAGCTCAATGATACCACTTCAACCCATAGTCCGAGATTTCATCGCCTCAATCATTGAAATCGGGCATGGAGGAGATTCCTGGTTATAACCCATGTAATCCAACATCTGGTGAACAATCCCTGTCCAAATGGGGACCGGTGACACTATAGTAACACGCTAACTTCCCCCAGGACACAATGGTAGGACAGGGATAGGATAGCAGGTCAAACATGGCAGGAAATGGAAAGCAGAAAGGAGTAAGAGTCCCAAAGCAGTTGGGAAATCTAGCCAGGAGATACCACCAGCTAGAATTCTTTCCTCAAGTTTCAAAGACTGGAAAAATCACTCCCTTTCTCTTTGCTCTGACTTCCAGGCCCTTGGTTCTACCCTGGGAGCCATCCTTCCTAGAAAATTAGCAGTCCAGCAGCCTCTTTCACTTTGTAGCTTCTCTTTCCCTTGCGATCTGAGCTGACAGTTTTCATGCCCATGGAAGTTTCTCGAGAACCTTCTAAGACTTCTCTGGATTTCACTGCATTCACTCAATTACACAAAAGCACCACCCATACACTTGTTCAAGGCAGTCCCTTCCTTTCCTGCTGGGGTGGCTGAGCAACAGCAACCTTGGGCTCTTCAGAGGTCCTCCAGCAGAGTTAAAGAGAATCTGGGAGACACACTGGGAATTCTGCTGAAAGGGCTTTTCAGGGGACTGAATCCTCTGAACTTTTACTCTGAGTGTTTGGCAAAACTCTGTACAGCCACATCCTGGCCTTTTTCTCTCTACCACACTTTGAGAAGCAGTCTCTTGATTTTAGTTTAGTCCTTTTGATTTCTTTCTGTGTTTCTTTGTTTGTTTGTTTTGACATCTAGCTAGGCTGAGAATTCCCACACAACATCCAGCCATGGTTCCTTTTCTTTTATAGTTTTTTCCTCAATGTATCTTGCTCCTCTCACCTTTTACTACAAGTGGTTCAGGAAAATACTTGTCCACGGTTTCAAATCTTTGCTTGGAAATCTCAGATATATATCCATGCCCCTCGTTTATTAGTTCAACTTACCACCTAAATGCAGGAAGCCATTCTGGGCAGCATTCTGGCACCCTGGAAATACCATGCTCCATCTTGGACTTTTGAATAACATATTCCTCACTTCTAAGGGAGCCATCACTGTCAGAACCTGGCAAGTCTGCATATCTACTAACCATTTAACACTTATTTTGGCTTTCTCTACGGCAATTTAGGATTTTCTTTAAAATACTCCTAATTCCATGAGAGCCCCCGCCAGCAGAGATTTTTAATTCCAGATCTGTCTTAACACTCTGCTGGAAGCAATCAAGGTTCTTTTCTACTATGCTCCCCACATTCTGCTACCTCCCCTGACCCCCTGCCTAGACCACATATTCAAATCTGTCATTTAGATTTGTTTCTTCCCACTTACCTGTAGGCAACTGCCTTGTTAATCTCTGTGCCACCACCTGGCAGGGGTCCCCTTCCTTCAGTTTCCAATGACAGGTCCTTCACTTCCTTCTGAGGCCTGACCAGCAGTGCCCTTAAAGTGCATATTGTACTGACAGTCTGCCCAAGGCAATTCAGGCTTTCTCTAAGGCAACTTAGGCTTTCCCTAGCATGTGCCTCTAACTACTTTGAGCCTTTTGCCCACTGTCCACTTCCATAGGCATACCCCCAGTGTTAGGTGTCTGCATTGTCAGTGCCCCACACCCAGGTACCAAAATCAATGTAATTGTTCTGTTAGCGGGGAACAAATGAGCACACTCTTAGCAGCTTAAAACAGGCCCCATTTATTAGCTCAGGGATGTGCAGGTCAGAAGTCTGTGCCTGGTGTGACTGGCCTCCCTGCTCAGGGTCTCACAGGCTCAGATGGAGGTGGACTTGCTGTGTCCCTTCCTGGAAGCTCCGGGAGAAAGACCCTTCCAAACTCGTCCGTGTTTTTAGCTCAGTTCAGATCCAGTGGTTGGAGGACTAAAGCCCTCATACTCTTGCTGGCTGTCAGCCAGAGGCACCACTTGCATCTCCTAGAGGCAGCCTGCAGTTTCTTGCCATCTGGCCCTTTCCCAGTGCTCTGTCATGCTTCCAATCCCTCTCTTGGCAAGGGCCTAGGCCCCTGTAGGTACTCCCCAGATTAGCTGTGGCCCACCACAAGTAATCTCCATATATGAAATTCTGACCTGAAAAGTCCTTTTTGTTATACAGAGGAATATAATCATGAGAGGGTTATGTCATCATGCTCATACACAGACTTGGGTCACTGGGCATCACCAGACAATTCAGTCTACTAAAAATTCCAAGAATGTGTACAACAGAAATGAAAACACATTCTCCAAAACACATGAATGACAGACAGCTTTCAGAGCATCGTTACAGATGATAGTCACAAACTGAACACAAGCTGAATGTCTGTCAACACTGGAATGAACAAATACCATGTGGTATACTCTCTACTCATATCAAAGAACTCAATACAGACATGACAAAGGGAAATATCCATACATGTAACAACATGAGCAGATCTCAATTTCAGGGTATTCAGCAAAAGAACCCCTGTGTTAAAAAAACGTGACGGAAAATTCTGGTTGCATAAGACTGAAAAATGGGGTGTGTGGGGAATCCTTATGGTGACATGAGTCAGAATACTGGTGAACGTTCAGGAGAAATGACCAGGTAAGGGCATCATATAGGTCTCTGGGGCATGAGTAATGTTCTACATCTTGGTCTTTGAGGTAGTCACGGGCATGTGCTAATTTTATGACATGTCCTCAAGTTGTTGTCATTTATGACTTGTGCTGCCTTCTCCTTGTATGTTATACTTCAATAAGAGGAAATCTAACAAAAGTAGGAGCATGAACACACATAAAATAGAAGCAAATTGATAGAAAAATAAGGCAGACTCCAAATCCCTTAGCGCATGTCTAAAATCTCAAAGGCCATAAAAACTATTTATTTTTGCTGACTCCTATGCCCTAAAACATGACCTGACACAAAAGGAGGCTCTTTTTAGTGTTCCTTTATCCTTTCTGTCATTGATATTTATGTTTTGCTACAAAACTATTCTTTCATTAGAATCAGTAGTGCTATCCCAGACCCTGGTATAGCTCTTTTATAAAGTGTGGTATTTGAACTCTGAAACACTCGGTCCCAAGAGTTTCAAACAAGGGACAGTGCATGGCTAATTGGGAAGGCTTTTATCACTATTTTCTCAGCTGAAGGCAGACCAAATTGACAAGCACTGAGAAAGAACACGGACAGTTTTTCGGTGATGCATGAAATTACTTGAGTTGTCTTTTAGCATTTCCAATGATACGTGTTTTCTCTTTAGCCTATAGATAAGATGGATTATTAAAATAGTATGATATGTCTATGAATTGTGGAAACTGCAGAGGTGCATGAAGAACACAAGGCTGAGATGTATTAAAAGTTAAATTCATTGGGGGGTTCCCAGTTGGTGTAGTGGCTAAACTTCGGCACTCTCAAAGATGCAGCCTAGGTTCTTTCTCTAGCTGTGATGTCATTACAGATTCAATCCTGTCCAATTATGTCAAATTTCAAATACAATCCGATTCCCCATAAACTAGTCAACGGGAGTTTCATGCATACCTACTATGGGCCTAACATTAAATTAGGTGCCGGGGACTCAGTAGAATGCTAAATCATGTTTTCTGCCTTTGGTGATCCTATACCCCAGTT
>PVJL010018674.1:0-15422 GCA_004026885.1 Lyroderma lyra | reverse complement strand
AAATAAGCCAGACAGAAAAAACAAAGAACTGCATGATTTCACTCATATGCGGAATATAAAACTGAAAGCAAAGAAAAAAAGAAATGAACAAACAAATAACCCATGGACACAATCGATAGTTTAATGTTTATTTGGGGACGAGTGGGTTAGGGAGGGGAGAAAGGGGAGGGGGTGGGAGAGGAGGGGGGGAAGCTAAATAAATATAAGGTGATGGAAAGAGAAGTCACATTAGGTGGTGAACTTATTATACATCAAGTTGACAATGCACTGTAGAATTATATGCCTGAAACCTATGTAATCCTTGCTAACAGATGTCACCCCAATAAGTCTAACAATAAAAATGAATTTAAAAAAAAAATAAATAAAGCTTGCCTTCCTTACCACCAAAAAAAAAAAAAAAAAAATTGACAAACCCCTGGCTAGCTAGACTGACCAAAGGGCAAAAAGAAAGGACACAAATATTCATAATTAGAAATGAAAGAGTAATAATTATGACTGATACTACAGAAATACAAGGGATTATAAGAAAATGTTTTGAAGGGCTTTATGCCACTGAATTTAACAACCTAGAAGAAATAAACAGGTTTCCAGAAACTGAACAAAAAAAAAATGGATAATCTAAATAGACCAATCAATAGTAAAGAAATTGAAAGGAATATCCACAACCTCCCTAGAGGCAAAAGCTCCAGACCAGATGGTTTGACCAACAAATTTTACCAAGCATTCAAAGAAAAATTAATGCCTATGTGCAGACTCTTCCAAAAAATTGAAGATGAGGTAAAAATTCCTGACTCATTCTATAAAGCCAACATTACCCTAATACCAAAGCCTGGTAAAAACAACACACAGAAAAGGAAAACTATAGACCAATAACTCTGATAAGCACAGATGCAAAAATTCTAAACAAAATATTAGCAAATAGAATACAACAATGCATCAAAAAGATCATACATCATGATCAAGTGAGATTCATACCAGGAGTTCAACGATAGTTCAACATATGAAACTCAGTCAATGTGATACACCACATAAACAAAATGAAAGACAAAGATCATATAATCCTATCAATTGATGCAGAAAAAGCATTTGACAAAATACAACATGCTTTTATGATCAAAACATTGAATAAAATGTGTATGGAAGGAAAGTATCTAAACATAATAATGGCCATATATGACAAACCCTCAGCTAATATCATGCTAAATGGGGAAAAGCTGATACCCATTCCCTCAAAATCAGGAACAAGACAGGGATGCCCCCTGTCACCACTGCTATTCAATATAGTACTGGAAGTTTTAGCCCAAGCAATCAAACAAAAGAAAGAAATAAAAAGTATCCAAATTGGGGGAGAAGAGCTCAAGTTGTCACTCTTTGCATATAAAAAATTCCAAAGATTCCTCCAGGAAACTATTAGAAACAATAAACAAACACAGTAAAGTCACAAGATACAAAATCAATGTACAAAAATCAACAGCATTCCTATATGAAAACAATGAATCTTCAGAAATAAAAATAAGAAAGTCAATACCTTTTGCTATCACAACAAAAAGAATGAAATACCTGGGAATTAACTTAACAAAGAAAATCACAAACTTATACACAAAAAACTGTAAGACACATTTTCAAGTAATTGAAGACACAAAGAAATGGAAAGATATTTTTTGTTCATAAATCAAAACACTTAACATTGTTAATATGGCCGTATTACCCAAAGCAATTTACAGATTGAATGCAATTCCCATCAAAATCCCATAATCATATTTTCATGAAATTGATAAAAAGGTTGACAGATTTGTATGGAACCACAAAACACCTCAAACTGCCAGAGCAATACTGTATAAAAAGAATAAAGCTGGTGATATCACACTCCTGATTTCAATTTATACTACAAAACATTAATAAACAAAACAGCTTGGTATTGGAAGAAAAACAGACACACAGGCCAATGGAACAGAATTGAACACCCAGAAATAAATCTACAAATTAATGGACAAATAATTTCTTATAAAGGAGCAAAAAATATACAATGGAGAAAAGATAGCCTCTTCAGTAGATGGTGCTGGGAAAACTGGAAAAACACATGCAAAAGAATAAATCTGAGTGATGAGCTCTCACTATATAACAAAATTAAATCAAAATGGATTAAAGACCTTTATATAAGACCCAAAACAATAAACTGTATAGAAGAAAACATTGGTACTAAACTTATAGACCTAGAGCTCAAGGAAGACTTCATAAACCTGACCTCAAAGGCAAGGGAAGTAAAAGCAAAAATAAATTAATGGATCTATCTAAACTAAAAAGCTTCTGAACAATAAAAGAAACCATCAACAAAGTAAAAAATAGCCAATTGAATAGGAGAAAATATTTGCAAACAACACATCTGATAAGGGTCTAATATCTAAAATATATAAAAAACTAGTACAGCTCAGCAACAAAAAAACAAACAATTCAATTAAAAAGTGAGCAGAGGACCTAAATAGACACTTCTCCCATGAAGAAATAAATGGCCAGCAGACATATGAAAAAATGTTCATCTTCATTAGCTATCAGGGAAATGCAAATCAAAACCACAATGAGATACCACCTCACACCTGTTAGAATGGCTATTATCAACAAGACAAGGAATAACCAGTGCTGGAGAGGATTTGGAGAAAAAGCAACTCTTGTACACTGTTGATGGGAATGCAAATTGGTACAACCACTGTAGAAGATGGTGTGGATTTTCCTCAGAAAATTGGCACTCGAGTTGCTATATGATCCAGCAATCCCCCTTCTAGGTATCTACCCAAAAACCTTAAAAACCTTAGTCCTCAAAGACTTATGTACCCCAATGTTTATTGCAATGCTGTTCTCTGAGGCCAAGACATGGGAACAACAGAAGTGCCCTTCAGTAGATGACTGAATAAAGAAGCTGTGGTACATATACACAATGGAATATTACCCAGCTTTAAGAAAAGATGAAATACTTCTACTTGTGACAAAATGGATGGACCTAGAGATCATAACGCTAAGTGAAATAAGCCAGACAGAAAATAAAAACAAGAACCATATGACTTCACTCATATACAGAATATAAAACTTAAAGCAATAAAGAACAAACAAACAAACAAACAAACAAAAACTCATGAAGAAAATCAATAGTTTAATGGTTATTTGGGGGTAAAGGGGGTAGGGGTGGGAAAAGAGGGAGGGAGAGGAGGGAGAGCAAGCCAAATATATGGTGGTGGAAAGAAAAGTCACACTGGGTAATGAACATATAATGCAACAAATGGACAATGCACTATAGAATTGTACACCTGGAACCTATGTAACTTTTTTCTCTCTCTCTTTTTTTTTGGTAGTCCAGACCCATTCTCTCTCAGTTGGGGGTAGGGTACCGGTAAGGTTAATTAAGATATTATGCCAGGTAAGGTGGCAAGACTGGGAAATGTATCTAAATTCCTTAATAAAGGTGTCTGGATTGGAAGAGAAAGAACCTAAGCATTTTTCAATTTGGGAAAGATCTGAGCGAGAAAAAGGAACATGAATGCAGATTCCCTTAGCATAAGGTGTAAAGGCCAGCGGGAAAGGGATCGGAAGAGGCAGAGCAGTGTTTTGGGTGAGTATGTGGCAGAGCAGGAGGGAGGGCAAGTTGTGCAGACAGTGGCGGAGTAGGATTAGGAGGGGGAATAGCTGGGGCATGAGGTGCAGGAGCTGGAGGTTGGGGAGGGTGGTAAGGGGGCAGCGGAGCCCACGGTATGGGGGCTACACAATCAGTCAGCTCAAAAGGCGCCTCGGGAGGAGGGGGGGTTGATGCCCGAGAAGGAGGGGGTGGAGCCCGGGGCCTAGATTCGAGAGGTAGGAGAACCTGAAAAGTAGAGGAAGTTTGGCAGAGAGAGGGACAAGAACAGAGGATGAAAAAAGCTTGTATATAAGGAATCTCAGAGTCCTTGCCAGCGCGGTGACAGAAATTATCTAAGTTCAAGAGAATATTGAAATCAGAGGTCCCATTTTTAGACCATTGCAACTGATTGTTGAGCTGATGTTGAGGCCAAGCCATGTTGCAAGAAAGATCAGTCATTTAATAAGTTCACCACCTAATGTGACTTTATGTAATCCTTGCTAACAGGTGTCACCCCAATAAGTCTAACAATAAAAATGAATTTCAAAAAAATGTAAAAAAAATAAGTAATTTAGGTGTGATCTCACCTGCCAGTCTGAGAGGCCTGAGGTTGGCGAGGAGAAAACCAAGTGGCGTGTTCTGAGGGGATTTAGAATACAAGGAGCCCATTGGGCATAGAAGGTGAGTATAATTAGGCAACCAGTAAGGAAAGGAGAGGCAAAGAGCATCCTTGTTGCCTTCTAGACTCCTTCAGAGAGAGCTCTCCAGCGAGAGCATAGGAGTGATCTCTCTCCTCCAGTCATCACCAGGAAAGAGGACACCCGAAATGAGGGGACCTCCCAGCCAGGTGCCTGGATGATGGTAGAACGAGAGTAGACAGGAGGCCCACAGTAGAGTAGTGGTCTGCCTATAATACTCACTCTGGAAATAGCGAAGTAGGAAGGAGAAGGGGTCAAGAGGGCTGGGACCGAGAGGCTTTAGGCGACTGGCAAGGTGAGAGAGATTCTGAGGCACCTGGTTTGGCAGGGTTCGGGAAGGGATGGCCAGGAGGGCTAATCAACCCTGTATCGGGGGATCGTCCAAGTCCCAGCGCTCCCTTCCTGGGTTTTGGCACCAAAATGATAGAAAAGAGCCAAAACACCAGGCGGTAGTGACAAGCTTTATTAAGCAACCTGCGGGGCTGTCTCGCAATGGGAGAACAGCCATCCTATGTAACTCTTGGTAACCAATGTCATCCCAATAAGTTAAACAATAAAAAAAATTTATTAAAAATAGTAATACATACATAACATCAATTAAAATGTACATACATTTTCTGGCACCCTGATATTAATATAATAAAAGAGAACACTAAAAAATAGTCCAAGTGAGAAAGCTAAATAAATGTTTTCAGTAAATGTAAATAAGAAGCTAATGTCTCAGACTAATTTGTGAAAAGAATAATGACCACCGAAGTCTCACCAGCCACCAGTTCAAGTCTTCCTCTGCAGTCAGCATTTCTTTCCAACCTTGAATAGAGCCATATAATGCCATTACTCTGTTTCTTATTTCTGAACATCCTTTTAATGTCTGCATTGTTTTCAAACTATATTTAATTACAGATGTTTGGTGGCTAAGAATCAGAAATTCACACATAATTATGGAGACTCTTATTTGGGAAGGAAGGAGGATTTTAAAAACTAAGGTCAATTACAACTAAAAGGTTCCCAGTAAGATACCCTCTTATATATTGATAAACAAAACATCCTGTGAAAAATTGTATACTACTACCATTTTCCAAGATATACTTTGACTAATAGTCTCAATGTATTGGGACCTGTTTTAATCCTGTAAATATAAATCCACTATTAAGCTCAGAATATTGGTTAACCTCAGGAAAATAAAAAGAGTAACTCAAACATCTATAGAATCTATATAAGATGTGTCCCTGTCATAGTCTTGCTTAACTTCAACTAAAATTACTAAGGGAAAAAATACTGAAAAAATCAAAATGTACACTATCTCCAAAACCTAGTTCCAGATTCTTAGAAGACTTTTCACTAAAAGACTTATTCTTCCACTTTAAAAGTAAGCTTGATAAAAACAAATTAAAAATATACACAGCCATGTATATACACATAATTTAATACAAATAAAAGCCACTGAAAAAGGAATAATCAGAAAGTATATCACATCTTTTCTCACCAAGACAAAACCAATGTAAGTTACCTGAATTTATGATAAAGAAAAAAATTCTCTAAATATCTGTGTAGAGAGAATAAAATGATTACAAAAATATCAACTTTGTTTTTAAAGAAGAGTTATAAACCCAAAATATTATCATTAATCATCTCTCATAATGTAATACATTTCTAAGAATGAGCTTAGAACTCAGCAATTCCACTCTAGAACCAAGATAAATGAAAATATATATTGACACAAAAACTATATGAGAATGTTCATAGTAGCATTACTTTAAAATCCAAAAAGTTGAAAACCCAAATGTGTATTGACAGACTAATGGAAAACAAGAAGCAGTATGTCCCTACAATGAAATATTATTCAGCCATAAAACTGAAAGCAAAGAAAAAAGAAATGAAGAAACAAATAACCCATGGACACAATCAATAGTTTAATGTTTATTTGGGGATGAGTAGGATAGGGAGGGGAGAAAAGGAAGGGGGTGGGAGAGGAGGGAGGGGAAGCTAAATATAAGGTGATGGAAAGAGAAGTCACATTAGGTGGTGAACTTATTATACTTCAAGTTCACAATGCACTGTAAAATTGTATGCCTGAAATCTATGTAATCCTTGCTGACAGATGTCACCCCAATAAGTCTAACAATAAAAATGAATTTAAAAAATAAATGAAATATTGATACATGCTACAGCATGGATGAATCTTGCAAATATTATGTTGATACATGATAAAATGTGGATGAATCTTGCAAACATTAAGCTAAGTAAGTGAAAGAAGCCAGATATAAAACATAATATATGATTTCATTTATACAAAATGTTCAGAAGAGGAAAATCTATAGGAACAGAAAGTAGATTAGAAGTTGCCAGGGGTTGAGGTGAGGGAAAAGGCAGAGTTATTACAATGGATACAGGTTTGGGGGGTATATGACATGTTCCAGAATTAAATAGTACTGGATAATGGTAATGGTTGTACAACTTTTTGAATATACTAAAACCCACTAATTTGTATGCTTTAACAGAATGAATCTTATGGTATGTGAGTTATATTTCAATTTCTAACAAGAAAGAACTTAGAAAATATGTTCTTGATGTGTACTTAAGAAAATAAATATTTGGAAATATATTACAGCCAATTAAGATATAAATCAAATATAAGCATTTTATAATATTAAGAGATTTTATAATATTAGACATCTGGTTATTAAATAATGCAATGAATAAAACAAGGTCTTTGTCATTCTCTGAGATGAAACTGTAATGGCCATATGGTCTGTGCACAATGAGACTTCCTCCTTTTTCTTCCCCACTAATACACCCTCCTTGCACCTATGCTAATAATTACTATGTAAAATCTGCTCCTTAGTGTCACTAAAAGCAACACAATCTGTGAGAATGATTTATTGATAGCTCAGATAACACTAATCTGGGAAAAACAATAATGTACTTCAGAACTACTTTTATTTTTTTAACAGTGGTCACTTACAGATCTATATGCCTAAGAGATACAGCCCTTTAGCCATACACCACCCTCTATCCACACTATTCTCTCTAATCTGATGCCTCTTTGACTCCTGGGTTCAACACCCAGAAAATCATTAAGGGTTCAACAGTCTAATAACCTCAATGAGAGGCATGCAAATCACTTCCTATGCTTTATCACTGTTAACTTTATCATAATTATTTACCAAGCAGCTGGTTGGAGAGCATTTTTTAAGTAATTAGTACATTGGCAGGTGTGATTGATGGTTTTCTGAGCATTAAATTTTATATTGAGATATAATTGACATATAATATTATATTAGTTTCAGTCATTGGTCATCCATTTTAAGAACTTATACAAGGACTTGGTATCTTATTATGATAAATAGCAGGCACTAGAGCTGCACTGTCCAAACTTTTGTTTCTCTCAAGCCACATTGGAAGAATTGTCTTGGGCCACACATAAAATACACTAACACTAACAATAGCTGATGAGCAAAAAAAAAAAAAAGTCACAAAAACTCTCATAAGCTTTTAAGAATTTCTGTTGGGCCACATTCAAAGCTGTCTTGGGCCACAGGTAGGACATGCCTGAACTAGACAGTAGGAAGGTGGTGAGGAGGAACATTGCTCTTAATATGAAAATTTGATCATAGAAGTGCAACAGCACTAAGAGAGTAATAAAGCCATAATTTCAAAACAAGAAAATAATTCCCTAAAGCCTTTTTAATCTCTACTGGGATGGAAAGAGAGGAACATTCTATAAAGAGATCAAAATATACAGAGAATCAAATAGAAATTCTGAAACTCTCTTTAGTTCTGAATTTTCTTCTTTAGATCACTGAAAGAGCTTGCCAACAGAAAGGAGATGACAGAGGAAATTGTCAATTAGCTTGATAACACATAATAAAGCCTCAAAGACCAGTGGGACAATATCCAAAAGTCTAATATACTATGTTTGCATATTGTACAATTACTGAAAAAGAGGACAGAGAATGAGACAGAACAATATTTGAAAAAAT
The DNA here is from genome assembly GCA_004026885.1 of Lyroderma lyra. Taxonomy (NCBI): domain Eukaryota; kingdom Metazoa; phylum Chordata; class Mammalia; order Chiroptera; family Megadermatidae; genus Lyroderma; species Lyroderma lyra. The sequence continues at coordinate 7,137 of PVJL010018674.1, read as the reverse complement.
AATGGCCAGAAAATTTCTCAATTAGGTGAAAGATACAATTTTACAGACTCAAGAAGCTTAGCATGCCCTAGCCAGGATAAATGCAAACAAAACCATTCCTGGACACACAGAACCAATTTGCTGGAAACCAAAATCAAAGACAAAACCTTGAAAGCACCCAGAAAAAACCAACACATTACATACAGGGGAAATGTGTTTGAATAATCATTGACTTCTCATTGGAAACTAAGGAAGTAAAAAAAGTAACGAGATAACATCTTTTAAATAAGGAAAAAAACCTGCCAACCCAGTGAAAATATTCTCCAAGAATGAAGATAAGATAAAGACATTGAAGTGGAAAAAGCTGAAGGAAGAGGGAGAGGACAAGGGGAAGGAGAGGAAGAAGAAGGAAGAAGACAATATGACAGAAGCTAAGGATTTGTTGACAACAAACACATGCTACAAGATATTGTAGAAAAAAAGTTATTCAAGATTAAATGAAATGATACATAAAGAAACTCAGATATCCAGGAAAAAAATGAAGAGCATAAAAAATAATATAAATCTGAGTAAATGTAAAAAGACTATTTTAACCCTCATTTCTTTAAAATACATATGATTGTTTAAAGCAAAATTACAACATTACTCAATGAGACTTATAATGCATGTAAATGTAGTATATATGACAACTATAGCATAAATAATAGTAGTGGTAGTAAATACTTCTGCATGGTTATAAAAATTCTACATTTTATAAAGTATGCAATTCTAGTTCTAAGTAGATGGTGAAAAGTTAAGATACATCTACCTCCCTAGAACAATCACCTAAAAAATAAAACATGGAGGTAGAAATAAAAAAGTTTAACAAACAAATTACAATGATATTTTAACAAATATTCAAAAGTCCAAAATGAGGCAAAAAAGTAGAAATGAAGGAATAAAAATCCAGCAAATAAATAATACATTATTAATAATGATGGTAGTATAATTAAATTTAAAGTTATTAGATTAAACACTCCAACTAAAAGGTGAAAATTATCAGAAGACCAAGGAATGCAAGACTACCTATATGCTGTCTCAAGAAGCACACTTTAAAAATAAAGCTCCAGATAGATTAAATGAAAATGGATAGAAAAAGACATGACATACAAACAATAAACATAAGAAGGCTGGAATGATTATATTAGCATCAGATTAAATATACTTCAAGACAAAAAATTAACAGAGATGAAGAGGGCCATTTTATAATAATAAAGGTGTCAACTCATCAGAAAGTTATAACAATCTTAAATATGTATGTGCCAAACACAGAGTTTAAAAAAGCATGAAGCAAAGTTGACAAAAATCAAAGAAGAAATACAATTTTAAAACTGTGCTTTAAAGATATTAACAATCTTCTGCAAACTATTAAAAACAATTAGACAAAATATAAGTGCATAGATTATCTGAAGATCATTAATCATTTTTTTCTGATTGACATGTCTCATACTTTCTTCAAGTGTACACAGTACACTAAAATAAAAAATAGACCATATTCAGGCTTCAAAATTAGTCTAAATAGATTTAAAGAGTTTAAACTCTCAAAAAGAAGGTTTTTCTGACCAAAATAACATATAATTAGAAATCAATAAAATAACTAGAAAATCCTTACATATTTGAAAATTAAAAAACATACCTCTAAATGATCGAAAAAGTCACAAGGGAAATTAGAAAATATTCTAAATCAGAATAAAAGTATAACATACAAAACTTTGACAGACAAGGAATAATAAAATGGTGGCATGAAAGAGACCCCTGAAAAAATCCCCTGGAGTTTACAATGAATAAAACACCTATACTTCAACTAAGTACCCCCTACACAATGCACAAACATAGCTAAGAAACCCATTCATTGTATTAAAGTACCTGCAGATGGGCAGAGGAGCAAATGGAAATGAAAAAACAGGAAGAGAAATGGGTTGTGCATAAGTCCTCGCTTGGAATTCTACCACTGGAAGAAGGAAAAGAAAAAAGGAGGCAGGTGAGAATTCCTAACCTCACTTGGTCTGTGGGACAGAGAAAAAAAGAAGGCCCAGAGGTGGGGGCCATGAAATACCACAACCAGACTTCACTTTGGGCCCCAGGAGGTACAGACCAGGTCCGCAAGATGCAGCAGCCAAACTTCACTCTCATTCCAAGAGAAGGGGAAGCGATGGTAGTGGTGAGGAAACACAGTGCAACCTTGCTCTGGCCAAGAAACAGAAAGCAAGAGTGGGTTATATGCATGTTTTTCAGCTCACAACCAGCCTAGTATGAGAGACCAATACACAGGACTGATCCCAAAGATCAGAGCAGAGTCCTTGGGGAAAACCTAGAACAGAAAGGCAAAAGTTCATACTACCTCTGTGGTCCCACAGCCCCAGCAAAACAACAAAGGTGCAAATGCCTTCACCCCACAGACTTCTACTCACCCAGTATCAGCAGCAAACACCAAAGAAACTGCAGCAGTGAATGTCAGGTTAAAGAGCATAATATCTACATACAGAGAGACTGCCAAAATGAGTAATCAGAGAACGGGAGCTCAAAATAAATTTGAACAACAGAAAATCAAAGTAAAAGAAATGTAGAAAAGTAATCCATCAAAACCAGAGCTCCAAACAATGATTATAAAATTGCTCAGGGAATTTAATGGTAATTTCAACAGAGAGATAGCAAGTATAAAGGAAGACTTACCAACCATTATAAAAGTCGAGACAGAGATAGAAAATGACAGTCTATTGATTTAAGACTCACTAGCCTGTGTTAGTGATCATACATCATATGATATTCAACTGGTTTCCTGGATTGTTGTTTTAAAGACAAAATAGTAACCTCACACTTTTTCTTCTGTAGAAGACAGAAGATATTCTTGCTACAAACTCTACATGGGTTACACCATCAGAGTCAAGAAATTAATAAATGGAACTCACAGCATGAAAGCATTTATATGATTAAAAAAATGAGTTTTTTATACATAAAGGGACATTTAACTTCATTCATTTAGCAATAGTGTTTTAACTGTGCTACTCATGCAACATTGCATCATTTCAGGATACCTAGAGAGACGAAGAAATTTTTAAAGAAGACAGAGTATTTGTCCAATGAGGTTCTTAAATTTAGGTGAATAGCCAAAACACAAATCCATAGAACTCATGTGAAGGGACATACAACCACAAGGATTATGATGGGCTCTGCATCTGAAATGCAAGGACTGAAGGAAAATAGGGAGAAAGGGACCAGCAACAATGAGGCCCCTGGGAGATGTGGCTTTAGCCCAGTCTTGGAATTTTAAGAAGCCTGTGGTAGCTGGGCTGGTGAGTAAGACAGAACAGTTCCATGAGAGTAGAATGACACTGGGATTTGGAAAAATACATATTTCTTAACTTTATAAGAGTAGCAAAATTTTGGCTATACTCTACCATTCCTTCTTCCCCAGTATAGATCAGGTAATTCAGTATGAATATATGCTTTCATGGACATAACTAGCAATTTTCAGTTAGCTTTAGTTACCAAATATAAATGATACTGAGGCTTTCACAAAGTATTGTGTATTAAGTTCCCTTTAAGAGTAAGCACAGACTAGTTAAAAATAACACAGAAAATTAAAGCATCCCAAACCACACACTAATCATACACTAAAAAAGAGAAACCAGTTTTTACACAAGTTGTAAAACTTTAATTGTCCTAATAAATTTGTGTCAGAAAGAAAATGAAAAGAAGAAAAAGAATTCTTAGCAATGAAACCATAGCAACAGATTTAGATTTCAAATTAAAAACCCAGTATACAATTTCTATGAAATTATTCAAACTCTTACTTGTGAAAGAAATTCAAACATCAGCTCCAAACCAGCTGAAGGAACATGTAATCTGACAACTTTGAAGGACTCACATCCAAAACCTTGACACATAGATAGAACATAAAAAAGAAACTTTTCACAAACTTTGAAACCATGTGAGTTTAACTTTAATCCTGTACCAACTTCTCCTTTTTGCTTGTTTGTTCATATTTAAAATGTTCATGCTAATATACACAGATTTATTTATTATAAGCAGGTGGTTTGCATTTAGTTAGTATCTGTGTAAGACAGAGTCAGAAATTAATATCTCTTGATGAAAAGTTGAAAATCTTTTCTACGACCATTAATTACTGTAAAGACTATAATATATTGTCATTTTACAAAGAAGTGAGGACTCTTAATTGTTTTTTGATATTTTTGCCATTAGTTTCATCTAATTCACCAAAGGATATTATCATTTAATGGTATGAACAGTAAATGATAATCCAAGAGGGAAAATGTTAGTGGAAACCCTGGTAATCAGCATGCCCAGCTTCAGAGGAGAATCTTTGGTGAGGGCAAACAGTGGGGGGATGCAATTAAGGACCATCAGAAAAACATACCACAGGGTTCATTGGGTACAGTATTTGACACAGCATTAGTTTTTACATTATCTTCAGTTATTTACTATTAAAGAATCAAATTCCAAAGAGGAAGACAAGGTGGCAACTGGAGAGGAGGTCCCTAAAGCCTATCCAAGAAAACACAATTGAATGGCCGACCAGGAGCCAAGAAAGAGGACCCTGAGTGACAAACCGGCTGTTGAGAAATCCACAAATTGCAAATAAACACCTGAAGGCTGGCAAGAAGGGGGAAAGTCAGGGAGAGGGAAGGGAGCAGAGGCGGACCACACGGGACGCTCTCCGTGCTGACTACTCAGACCTGCGCAGTTTGGGGGAGGGGAGAGAGACTGGGGAGCTGGGGACAGAAGGAGTTTGGGAGCCAGCCTCTGGAACTTTTAAGTGGTAGAAGGGCTGAGCGAGGACTCTGAAATGCAAAGATGACACCCCAGCTCTAAGCCCCCTGGAGACCTACACAGGGCTGCAGTGCCTGTTGCCAGCCTGCTGCAAAGGTGACCCTGCTGTCTCAGGCCAGGCCCACAGCTTTGGACTTATGGAGCGGGCACTTCCTTGTGCACCCCAGGGTTCTGAAAGCAGTGTGAGCCCTTAGACAGCCAGGTACTGAATCAGGGCTGGGAAGAAAGACTGATTTGATAGTATTCACCCCAGCTAGCAAAAACAAGCCCCAGCAAAGGGCTTGAAACAGCTTCCCCAGCAAAGGGCAGAAGGCAGAGCCTCCTTTGGAAAGCCTTTTGTTGGCCTCTCCACAGGATATATGCGCATAGCCTCCAAACACAGTAGGAGATCAGAAACAAGAAACAGACAGCCCCCACTCCCCAAAAACATGACCCCCAGTGCCACCTAGTGTCTGCTCTACAGCAAGACACCACAAAAGCAATAATATGGGCACTGAACATAAAGCCCTCATGTCAAAGAGGAAGAACCCAGTGGACAGGATGAATTCCTTAAAAACTAAAACTCCTCAGAAAGAACATGAAATTTACCCAGAAATAGCCTGTTACAATTGGAAGGGTCTCATTTAAGTGATGGAGAATTTAAAGCAGCCATTCTAAAGGCTGTGACAGAAATGAAAATCTATTGGCAGAACAACATAGCTGAGAAAAATAATACAAAAAAAAAGATATAAACGACATAAAAAAGCAACTCTGTGAACAAAAAGAACAATTTAACAAAGAAATTCAAAACATAAGAAAGATTGAGACGGAAACAAGAGAAATAAATGATACCATAAAAGAAGTGAGAAATGAAATAACTGCCATAGGAAACAGGACCAAACAGATGGAGGAAAGAATTAGTGATATTGAAGACCAGAACATGGAAACAGCTCAGAAAGAGGGAGAGGGGGAATATAGAACCAAAAGGATTGAAAGAACTCTGCAAGAAATATCCGACTCCATGAGAGAAAACAACATCAGGATAATAGGAATAGAAGAGAGGACAAAGCAATCTACAGAGAGCATACTAAAACAAATTGTAAATGAGAAATTTCCAAACCTATGGAAAGATCTGGAACCACAAGTTTAAGAAGATAACAGGTCCCCTAGATATCTGGACCCTAACAGATCTACTCCAACACATGGTACTAAAGATGTCCAAAACTAAAGACAAAGAGAAAATTCTCAAGGCAGCCAGGGAAAAAAGAACTATAACATCTAGAGGAAAACCCATCAGGCTGGCATCAGATTTCTCAGCAGAAACTCTACAAGCCAGGACAGAGTAGAACCCAATATTCAAAAATTTAAAAGAGAGAAACTTCCAGCCAAGAATAAATTATCCAGCAAAATTATCTTTCAGATATGAAGGTGGAATAAAGACCTTCTCAGACAAACAGAAGCTAAGGGAATTTGCCAGCACGAGGCCAGCACACCAGGAAATACTGAAGGGGGCTCTTCAGTCTGAAACAAAACATCAGGAAAAATGGAATAAAGTTGGGGCAACAAGAAAGAAACAAAAACAAACAAACAAACAAACAAACAAAAACAAAGAAAGAAATAAGCAATGGCCACAGGAAATCCTCACATATCGATCATCACTCTAAATGTCAATGGACTGAACTCACCAATAATAAGACACAGAGTAGCAGACTGGATTAAAAAACAGAATGCATCCATATGCTGTCTCCAAGAAACGCACCTCAGCTGTAAGGACAAACACAGACTCAGAGTGAAAGGATGGGATACAATACTCCAAGCAAATGGTAACCAGAGAAAAGCAGGAGTGGCCATACTGATATCTGATGAAATAAACTTCAAGTTAAAGAAGATAGTAAAAGACAAAGATGGACATTACATAATGATAAAAGGCACAATGCAACAACAAGAAGACTTGACACTAATCAACATATATGCTCCCAACCAGGATGCACCAAAATATACAAAGAAACTACTAACAGACTTGAAAGGAGAAACTGATGAATACACAATCATAGTGGGGGACTTAAACACCACGCTAACAGCCATGGACAGATCATCCAAACAGAAAATAAATAGGGAAATAATAGCTCTAAACGACACATTACAGCAAGTGGACATCATTGACATTTATAGGACACTTCATCCAGCAAAAAGAGACTACACCTTCTTTTCTAGTGCGCATGGAACATTCTCAAGAATAGACCATATGCTGGGACACAAAAGTAGCCTCAGCAAATTCAAGAAGATCGAAATCATACCAAGTGTATTCTCAGACCACAAAGCTTTGAAATTGGAGATCAACTGTAAAAG
>PVJL010018673.1:0-15421 GCA_004026885.1 Lyroderma lyra | reverse complement strand
AAAAAAAGAAATGAACAAACAAATAACCCATGGACACAATCAATAGTTTAATGTTTATTTGGGAACGAGTGGGTCAGGGAGGGGAGAAAGGGGAGGGGGTGGGAGAGGAGGGAGGGGAAGCTAAATATAAGGTGATGGAAAGAGAAGTCACATTAGGTGGTGAACTTATTATACAACAAGCTGACAATGCACTGTAGAATTGTATGCCTGAAACCTATGTAATCCTTGCTAACAGATGTCACCCCAATAAGTCTAACAATAAAAATGAATTAAAAAAAAATATAGCATAGAAGGCTCCAGACTTAAGAATGGTACATATATGTCCCAGAAGTGTTAGTGGCATGGGCTGTACATAGGGAACCTGGACAAATCCATAACTATTTTATGACATGCAACCGAAGTCAGTAGTAAAGTGACACTGAGAATGTTCCCAATCTGTTCACCAAACATAGAAAATTTTATTTTTCAGTTTAGCAATTTCCTTTATATATGAATATATTCTGTTAATGTTTTCTTAAATATCAAGATCAAAATGTTAATAAGATTTGCAAGCCCTAACTTTCTCATATATGCATTTTTTCCAGCAAGTCTAGTAATGTGTCAACACACCAGTATATACAACATTCTACAAACTTATCCATCTAGGAAATCCATGGAATAAATGATATTTGTGTTGTATAAAATCTAATCCAGTTATGGTCATTGTGGTTGTGGGAGATAATTCACATTTTTTTATTGCTTCAGACAATGTTACCATGATTTTCTAACAACCCCTATGTTACACTTAGAGGTCTCTATGCTTTTCACACATTGAGTATAGGATCAGCAGCTGTGAGGCTGCGATTTAAGACCTGACAGATTCTGAGGTACCCTAAATTTTCATTTGATCTTTATGAGCCTACTTCATTGTTCTGGTGTCTACTTTCTCAAATGATAAAAAAAAAGCTTCAGTTTCTGAAGGATATGCAGCAAAGTAAATGATCAGAACAATTAACATTTGAATGGATATGGTATGTATTAATGGTTTCCGGTTTCACAGTCTATAAATGATTATTATCCCTGCAATGTCCTTAAATGTAGCACTTGAATCTCACCAACTAGATTATCAGATGCATTCTCTCTCCTTATGTCTGTGGAGTGATTACTCCTATGCAACGGCCAGTTCTGCTTTGACTTCACAATTAGAAACAGAAATCAATTTCTCCCTCTGACCTGTGGTTACATCTTCCACTACTGAAGCACATTGTTACCGTCTAGGATAGATATCTGAACCGACGTTAGTGGAACAGATAAGATCCTATGTGTGGAATGTTTTATTGCCACAGAACCCATCTTGGAATTTAGGATGACTAATCGCTTTATCTGCCAATTCTTGGGCTATAGCAGTCAAAACTTGAGTACACCAAAGGAATCCTGAGGTCTGCTTTTATTGTTTAATCCTAAAATGTCCAGGAAGGCAAACAATTCACTTGTTGGTATAGACATTACAAAATAAGTGTAAGATAAAGAGTAACAGAAATTACCTAGGAAATAGCATGTAATATACAAGTGAATAGATACATCCACTTGTAATAAAATCCAGGCAACATATTCCTTAACCAGACTGTTGATGGAAAGAAAGCATCCTTTGATCTTAAAACAAGCATTATATATTTTAATATAAAAAAGACAGATATGGGCAACAAGCATAGAAACTACCTTTGACTCTTCTATTAGCCTAACTCTAAACACAGAAGTTCCATGTCCAAATAAGAATTTAAAGTTTCACTCATCTGAATATAGTTGGAGCTATAATACAGCCTAGTAAGACCTGAAGCATCTGCTGAGTATGCAGATTACACATTGTGAATTTCAAGAGTCAAGAAATTTCCTGAACTAATGCAAATTGTATCCACTCTCTTCCCCCAACTTGGGCAATTTTCTACTTGTAAATCCAGTGTATCTTTGTCCTAGTCAATTGCTTTATTTGCACATCCATTCAGTGATATGTATCTTAGCACTTGAAACTGGAGAGGGAAATAGTACCAGGTTCAAGGACAGGCACACATGGCAGCAGGAAGACAGAAACATGCTTAGAAGCAGTGACTGACCGTAGAGTATAAGCTTTAATTAAATGAACTATATTTTACATTTTTAAATTTTAAAAAAATTTGTTAAATTTATTGGAGTGACCTTGGATAGCAAAAATTACATAGGTTCCAGGTGTACAATTCTATAATGCGTAGTCCATGTGCTGCTCTGTGTGCTCACCACCCAGAGTCGGTTCTCTTTCCATCACCATGTATTTGACTCCCCCTTCCTCCTCTCCCAGCCCCTCTCCCTACCTCCAGGTAACCACTAAACTACTGACTGTGTCCATTGTTTCATTGTTGCTTTCAATTTTATATTCCACATACAAGTGAAGTCATATGGTTCTATTTTAACAAGTTTCTTCCCATCTTTTTTTTTTTAGAAACAATAGGAAAGAAATGGCTCTTTACTATCATAGGGAAATTTGAGAAAGTGGACTATTGTGCTAAATTTCTGCTGTATATTAAGATTTTATTATGGGGGGGAAAGAGAGAGAAAGAGAAAAAGAGAGAGAGGGAAAGAAACATTTCAGAAATGAATCCAACATTTTAAACTATTTTGAACTTCTGTATTTTTCCATGTATAAGACATACTTTTGTCTAAAATAGTTGGACCAAAAATTGGGGGTCATTTTATACATGGGAGTAACCAGTTGGGAGGGTTTCTTAATGTTGGGTTAGAAAAGTAGGGGTTGTCTTATACATGAGGGCATTTTATACACAGGAAAATATGGTAATGCCCTTATCAGGTATCCTTAACATTTGACCAAATGCTTCTTTGCATTTTACCTCATTTAGAAAAGAAGTTTATATTTTATTAAAACTTCTTTGAATTGCAAAATGCCTATCAGCTATAATGTAGTCTTTTATCAGCCTTTAAAAAACACATTTTAATGATTTTCTTTATTAATTACACAAATTTCTTAAAATCTGCTTAGTTATCAGGCATAAACATGTTCATATTAATCAGCCCTGATTACTTGAGTGCCTATCACATCTCTTAAACATTATCCTTGAGTTGTAGAAGTTAAGAAAAATACATATATTGGGGATAATATTTCCTAAAAAATTCTCAGAGTACTGAGAATATTCCTTTTATCAAAAGCAATTAGAAATATAACGCAATATTATGCCCAATACTTAAAATAATATAATGTAGTAATAAATAGTAATTTTCATGGTTCCTTTATTATTTATGCAAGTCATACAAAATATGTCTGTTTATTATAAATTAAAATTAAAATAACAAGAACTATTCAAATACCTGTTAAAATATTGCAGAAGTCATTATTTATGTTACAGCAGATGATAATCTAAGAAAAATATATAACGTATTCAGTTTCAATTTTAAAATCATTTGAGAGCTATGTTTTATTGGCTTTTAATGTTGGGAAACACTTATAAACCAATTTCAATTCAATTCATAAGCAATTACCAAGCACATCCTATCTACTAGGTACCGTATTAGATTCTAGGGAATTAAAGATGAATAAGGCATGGTCTCTGCCTCTGAGGCAATAACAGTCTTATGTAATGCAGACACATAAACAGCTGGCCATTATAAATAGGCTGACCAGATGTACCATTTAAATGGGACAAAAATCAATAGTACTCTGTTTCAAATGGTACGTACGTATGGTCAGCCTAGTCTCACTGGGCCAAATTCAAGGTGTCAGTAGGTGCCATACATACTGTTTGAAATGGGACAGTACCATTGTTCTTTGTCCTGTTTAGAATGGAATGTCTGGTCAGCTTAATTTAAAAAGATGATGAGCATAAGAGCAGAGATATGTATAAAGGTTTTGGTAAGATACATAAGGAAAAATTATTTCTATAAAAATATGATATACCATAGAAAAGAGGTAGGTAGTTTTATTGTATGTGGAATAATTTAATGTTTTAAATACATTCTAATTCCACCAAATTACCATAAACTTGAGAATGAGGTTGGCAAAGGGAATTTGTGAATCTGTTGTAAACTCTTTAAATTCACTTTGTGCAAATTTACCACCAATTTGTGTGATAATTTAGGACATAAAGATAATTAAATTTCATCAAAGCCTGAAGCTCCTGTTCAACTTATTAATCTAATGCCCTGATAAATGATGATAATATTTTTCTAACCCTAAAAGTAAAGCTGCTGTGTTGGCTTAATTGCAAAGTGATTAACTTTAACTATAACTTACAGCCACCCTAAGTTTTTCTAAAGGAAAGTTCAACTTTAAACAACTTTTGCTAGATATCCTCTATAAAACTTAAGCCACCTTCTTGGTAAGAAAGATGTTATAATTTGATAATGTTATTGGTTCCACCAGCAATCACCAAATAATACGATTTCAGGCAATTGATACAGTGAAGTGAAAGAATGTTAACAAAAGTTGTGAAAAGACATGCAAATAATGTAAGAATTCTATTGATCATTTTCTAGACATTGTTAAAGAAAATGAAGTCAATTGACCAAACAATGACTAACTAGTAAAGCCTTCTTAGACATTCCTAAGAAAGAAAATAAAAAGATACTTAGAGAGATGCTAATTAATAGGAAGTTAGGAGACTGGACAAACCTATAATGTAGTTGTCTAGATGCTTACTTATCAAGTTAAATTTCTCAAAAAGAGCTCTCTAGGGAATTACATATTTTTATTACTATAGTCTGAGTATTATTTTAACTATGCAGACTTGAGGCAGTACAGGGTACTATAGACAAAAGATATTGAAAACATGAAGAAAAAAGAAAAGAGATTTGAAATTAGTAACTCTTACTTAAAAAAATGAAAGACAAAAACTTAGCTCCTTTAATATAGAGGTTTAGTTATTGATGAAATAGATTAAAATACTTTAATAGATGTGTTAGGACAAAGTATTGGAAATCGTCTGCATCATAATCAACAAAACAGCCCTAATCCATGAGCATAGAAGAGCACTGGAGCAACTAATGAGTTTAATAATGAGTTTTAATATGCTTCAGATATGGGGGGAAGGAGAAATATCCAGGAAACAAAGTGAGATTAGATATAAGACTGAATACCCCACATAAAGCCAAAACTTGCCACCCTTTAAAGAGTAAATCGAGGGGAAATTAAAAACAAAAAAGTAAAATCAAACATACACAGACACAGAAAAACAAAACTCATCCAGGGGGAGATAGAAGGGATGCATGCCCATCTCCAACTTTGTGGCATAATGAACAGAAATAAAAGGTCAAATTCTTCATTAATAATTTCTAAATGTAAACCTACATATGTAATACAGGGTCTGGCAGAAGTAAACACAAAATCTAGGTGGTTAATATTTCACAAATTATATTATGACAGGTTTGTTGACTTCAGCTTACATTACACACACACACACACACACACACACACACACATCTATCTATCTATCTATCTATCTATAATGTATGCTCTAGTTGGGCTTGTAGGCTATTTTCACATTCAAAAAGAGTGAAGGGCTGTTATTTCTGCTGGACTCTATATTTGCCATTACTATTCAAAGTTAAAACCATGAAAAACCAAAATATACAACTGACATTATTAGCAAAAATAATAAAAAATTGAGGAATGCACATGATAGAATTTCATTTATTTACAATTCAAAAATAGGCAAAAACAAGTCAATCTGTTTTAAATCAGAAGTGTGACTACCTTTTCAGATGTAGAATCAGAAAAAGGCATAAAAGGTATTTTAGGGGTGATGGTAATGTGCTATTTCTTCATCAGGGTGCTTTGTACTCATGGGTTCAATTTGTGAGATGTCATCAGGCTGTAAGTGTAACTTATTATCTATGCATTTTTTTCTGTATATGATATACTCCTAATAAAAAGGTTTTTTTTATATATATATTTTAAGGAACAGACAATTATGTCCCATATCACCACTTTTCAAATGAAAGTTCAAGATTCTGTATAACTATAAGTAAATATATACTTATAAATATTGGTAGAAAAGAAATAATCATTTCATTATTTATAAGTGATATAATTTTTTACATTAGAAGCAAAGATTCTACAGAACATTGTTTAGGATTCTAAACATTAATACATTTTAATGCATAACACCACTATGTAAAAGGCAATTGCGTTTACATGCAGCAATAAGTTGGGCAATTATAGAGCTTTACCTCCTCTGTTACCTGTCAGAGTAACAGTCCTTACTCAGTCCTAGGCACACTTTCAGAACTTGGTAAATATATTTAGAATTTAATTGACTTATTTGAATAAATGAATAATAAACTAGCCCTTAAATCAAAACATATCCTTTAATTATGGTAGTTCATACCCAGTTTTCTTGTCTTCCCTATCTGTTTCATATAAATAATTTACACTGTATCTACTGCTGGAAATGCCCTCTCCTCTTCCCTAATACATTTCATCTGATCATGCCACAGCCTTTTCTTCATTCTTTCAAGTCCTCAAGCACTTACTATTCATTCAATTGTTTAGGTTTAGCAGATAATACTATTGACATGTATTCCTTTATGGTTATATCATCTTCCCTTCATTAGATTGCAAATTAACCGTAATCACTGCTTTATAACAATGTTTATGTCTTTAGCTAATTTTTTGGTATCAAAGATTAACTTGATTTCATGAACGTGAAAGGGTTACAAAAAGATATAAACAGGCAGTTCAGAGAGAGGAGACATTAGTACATTCTCAAATTCTAGGATTTAATTAAATATGTTTATTAGAAATTAATAACTATTATAAAATTGTTATTACTTTTAGAGTTTTGATTGGAAGAGAAGGAGATGAGATGGCAAGAGGACTGCCACCATGCTTTAGAGAAAAAAAAAACAGGTTGGCTAGAAGACGGTTCGAGAAATGCCGTTACAGAAGTGCTGGAGGGTGCCAACCACAGACTAGAAACATACGACAGACTTCATTTTTCCCTGAACTAAGGTTTAATGTTCGATTAATGTTCTTAAGGAGACTCAGTGAAGCTGGGAAAAATGGTAAATTATTATTAATTAGATACACACATCATTGGATTCTTAGGTACTGATCTGTTTTTGAGGAGGAGGGCATTTACTAGGTCTATATAGGTAATATTATAATTTTCTACCTAATGAGGACATCTTATTTAAATAGTTACTGCAATATGGAATAAAATATTTTTAAGTAAAATGGAACAACAGAGACAACTGACCAAGAGCACAGAATTCACAGAGCAGATGGTGCATTGTAGGGGCATCTTGTGCATAGGCAGAAGTGCCATTTTTACATGACATTAAAAAGTGGTGAAATTCTTTTTCAACTCATTCTGGTGTAAAATTTTCCTAAGGTATAAGTCTACAATTATTGATAGACAAAGTTTTCTTGAGGTGAATATGAATCTTGATTTAAAAAATATACTAGCCAACACAATAAAATAGCAGAAGAACAAAGCTGGAGAACTAACAATATCCAACATCAAGACTTACCATAGAGATACCGTAATGCAGACAGTGTGGTATTGTCAAAAGAATAGACACATTGAACAGAATAGAGAACCTGGAAATAGACTCATAAGAATATAGTCAACTGATCTTTGACAAAGGAGCAAATGAAATACAATAGAGCAAAGCTAATCTTTTCAACAAATGGTGCTTGAACCACTGGAAATCCATATGCAAAGAGAGAGAGAGAATCTAGACATAGACCTTATACCCTTCAAAAAAATTTAATTCAAAATGAATCACAGACCTAAATGTATAATGTTAAACTATAAAGCTTCTTGAAAGTAAGAGAAAATCTACATAACCTTGGATATGGCAATGACATTTTAGATACAAACACCAAAAGTACATTTCACTTCATTATCAGCTTTGTGAGAGATGATATAAAGAGAATGAGAAGACAAACCACAGACTGGGAGAAAACATTTCCAGACGACACATTCTGTATGGCTATTATCCAAATAGATGAAAAAAGTTTAAAACTAACAATAAGAAAACAAACAAATGTTAAAAAATGAGTGAAAGACCTTAGCTGACACCTACCAAAAAACATCTGCTCATGACAAATAAACATATGAAAGAAAACTCCAAATCATATTTCATCAAAGAAATGAAAATTAAAACAGCAATGTGGTATCACTACCAAGGTATTAGAATGGCCTAAATTTGAACACTGCCAACACCAAATGGTAACAAGAATATGAATGCAAAGGCTACAACCACTGTCAAAGACAGTTTGATGGTTTCTTACAAAACTTGATATTTACCCAAGGAGTTAAAAACATGTCCCCACAGAAACCTATGCATTGATGTTTACAGCAACTTTATTCATAATTTCCAAAATAGGAAAGTATGTGTGGGGACAGAGGGTATATGGAAAACTCTGTCCTTTTAATTTTGCTATAAACCTAAAACTGCTCTAAAAAGTAGCCATATATACATATATAAATTATTATAATAAATATATAACTATGTAGCAGTAATTTATATTATAATAAATGAATTATAATATATGACATGTCATATATGAATACATTGTGTGTGTGTGTGTGTGTGTGTGTAAAAATGCAGCTCTTTTTCATATTACATGACTGGGTACTTTCCAGACAGCCCTTGTGTATCTTCTTCACGAATAGAACAGAAATCAGAGATGAGAATGATCAAAACTGGCATGATTAAAAAAAGGAAAAGCTGTCTAATCAGTTAGGGTTAACATATTTGATGAGGAAGAAGACTAGCTGAAAAAATATCATAAATGAATGTAGTTGTAACAAATGCTACGAAGAAAATACAATATGCTCTGGAGACACCCTTGAGAGATTAGCAGCATGGGCGTCCTTGAGGAAGAGACGCTGGGGCCTGAAAGGCAAGGGAAGTAGGGAGGGAGAGCATGCAATGGCAAGCTCAGGGGAGGGGGCAGGACACAGGCAATACAATTTATCTTGGCCCAACTGTTCTGAAGATGGCCAGAGGCCAACTATACTAAACACTAGTGTACATCTCCTGAAATAATGTGAATAGTATCCTTGCTGTAAAACCTGAAAAATTGCTGTTATCCCATTTTTATTTTTATTTTTTTTAATTCATTTTTATTGTTAGACTTATTGGGGTGACATCTGTTAGCAAGGATTACATAGGTTTCAGGCTTACAGTTCTACAGTGCATTGCCAGCTTGTTGTATAATAAAAATGCATCAAATGGGTCAAATTACACTTGAAAATCCCATATCTTAAAGGGTATGGATGGTATGAGACTTTAAGAGGCTCTGGTGGAGGGAGGGAAAGTACATGCAGTATAGATGAAACTAGACAGCTTCAGATGATTCAGTCTTGTGAACTATGTTTTATGAGAAATGGGGAAAAATCCAAGGTTTTTATGGTCACATATTCTGTGTATTTTGTAAAAAGTGAAGGAAGGATTGATTACAGGTATGCATAAGTGGATCATAGGAGTGATCCTATGAAGGGATCATAGGAGGCTTATGGAGAAGTCCAGGTCAGAAAGCATGGTAGCTTTGACTAGGATGATGGAAGAGAGAGCAAGAGAAGTGGAAGGAATTGAGAGTCTTAGTGGTTTGTGAGGTGAAAACATGGATGGGCATAACAAGTATGATTTATGTTTTTTAGCTTTTCTAAGTGGGTAGATTGTGGTGCCATTCACTGAAAAAGGGTGCAATTTGGGGAGGAAGATCATTTGATTTCACATGACTGGATTAAAGTGAGCCACCACCTCCTCCCACCTTTGTTCTGGTTGATTAACTCAGGAAGGTTGTTGAAGGCAGCCTGCAACAGCTGAAAGATCGCCCTGGTTGACTTCAAAGTCCTTCTACCTTTAAGGTTCGTGACTCTATACCACAGGTCTTTCACTGTGTAAAAACTGCAACAAAAAGACACTGAGGAAAGAGAAAGGGGGATGGATAGTTAACTCTTCTTGGATGTTGATTTACTATATATTCTAAAACGATAAGTGAAAAGTCTCTCGCACAAGACTCGGTAATCTGGCCCTTTACAATGTCATCTTCTTAAGGAAATGTACAGCACACACATACTGAATGGAAATCAAACCATTAGAATGGAAAAGGACACGCTGTCGGGGGAGCAGTCAAAATCATTTTAAAATACCTAAGCCCCAAATTGTGATTCAAAAAAATAAAAATATCATCAAGCCAGTTGCTTGTAACATTTTTTCTTACAAAAAAATAAGGTGTTCTATTAAATTATTTTGCAATACACACAATTAAAATAAAAAGAAACTCTATATAGTCCCTAAATTCCTTTTCTTAACTTAAAACTGTTTCAACTGGAACTTAAGATCTTGCTGATAAATTCCACAAAGCAAAATGAACTATAAAACTGTTTCCAAGTTATCTCACTTTTCCTAACACTAATATATATGTTTTAGTTTAGAATTCTATCCTTGGTTTTCCTGAAGCTTTTGATTAAAAAAAAAAATCATAATAAAATAGAACAGCATTACTAAAATTGATTTATAAATCTGACTGTTTAAAATGGTCTGGATATTTAGTTAGAGGCCAGTTTTATCTGAGTTGGGATAAGAGTGTATCTTACAATTATATTTAGTTCACTGATTGATGAATTAAAGATACATTATTCAGTTTAAAGTCTGGCTTCTGTTACCTGCATTCTCTTTATTCTAGCTTTCTTTAACTTAGTTTCTAACAATTACCTGCTCTGAACCAGAGAAACTTGTACCACTGTGAGCTTACATTATCTAGTGTGACTTAAACAGTCTTTGCTGAGTGTGTCAGTCATATTTTCAGAGCAAAGGCAGTTGTAAGATTCTGGAAATAAAGATTTGATCCCATTTCTCTAATTCTTTGGCCAACTTTTTTTTTTTTTTTTAAGCAATGAAGAGATTAGCCTGTTCTTTCTCTTCTTGTCATGGCTTAGGGGGTTTGGAATCAGTTTGTAACATCAAGTGAGACTTGGCAAAAACTTTGCTTCTATCCCAGCATAATAACTGTGGGAGGAATAACTTTTGGAGGAAAGGTGTCATCTTAAAAACTGAGATCCTTCTGTTGAGTGAATGTTATATTTATACAAATGTTCTCTTGCACAATTTAATACTTTCTATATATTTTTCTCGAAGAGCATTTTTGGTGTGAAAAATGCAAATGAGGTTTATATTTGTACAGTGCATGGTATGTGCTTATTACATTTCAATGTCCTCATAGCCTACCCAAAGATTTCAATGAGCTGTCTTAATACAGTTATTTTCTTGGATGAATCTACAGGTGAAACATCTTGCTGTAAAAACTGTCCAACTTCATATCATCTTTTAATACTCTCCTGTCATAATATACCCTCAAGGCCAACTTTTGTAGATTTCTTCCTAAAAAATATTAGAACATCATGGAATTTAAATATAGTATTTCAAAGTAAATTATGCTTATTATTTCTAACTGATTTTTCAAGTTGCTAAAAAAATATATACATGGAACCAATATGGTTATGATATTAGAAGAAATATTTTTGAGAGTCTTATTTTCTCTTTTGAACTGTTGTTTTCTCTTTCATTTTTGTGCCCATTTTAGAAGATATGACACTTCTACTGAAAAAGCAGTATCAGAATTACAAGGGTAAGACTGCTGGATTTGAATACCGGCTTAAATATTTGGAGGTTTTTGTAGTGTTGGCCAAGTTAGCTAACTGCTGTAAAATCCCCATGTCCTGTAAATGGCAACAAAGTGACCTCTGCAAAGGGTTAATTTGGGTTAAATGTGAAGGTCCCTGAGGAGTTCTTGAATAGAATAAATGTGCAATATGTTTATTCTTATTATTAAAAGAGTAGCCACTATAAACTAAATATGTGTGTCCCTCCCAGAAATTCTTACATTGAAGCCTAATCTCCAATGAAATCCAAATCCCATCATCACTAAATTAGTTTTCCATGTGTGTGGTCATGTGCAGGCTTTTTTATTTGAAAGGGACAATTTGAATTAAGTGCTGAAATTGAGTGTGAGGTATAAAAAACACTAAGTTCCTGTTAAATTTGATGTATAAATAAAATTTATAACCAAATCATTTAAGAGCATTCCAAAATATATAACATTATCAAATTTAACTGCTATCTAATTTAACTTATAGGATCTGTGATATTTTAGACCTGAAGACAAATAGTTGTATCTCTGAAAGTAATTCTGGAGTTTAAAATGTATTGGTCTTAGTTATTTTCAGGCTTAAATTTATCAAGTAACTGCTACAGATATGCATGATTTCTTTAACAACATCAATTAATTTTGATTAATCACAAAATGACATTTTGTTTTGTAATTTAGATGCCAGATGTTTAAAGACCAGAATTTATTAACCTACAGACTTCATTCAAGTTTTTAAATAATAGTTGGATAGTTGGATAATAATAGTTGAATTGATGGGCATAAGATTAAAATTATACTATATAAAGCAAAGTAAACTCACCCTTTTATGCAAAACTCGCAAAAATTTTTATAAAGTATTTTATTTACCTTTCTCTTTGGAAATAACTATATTTGCTTTCTCTTGTTTTATATTCAAAACTATAATAGGTACATTTAATTTAATTACATTTAATTGAATTGCCTTTCATTGAATTGCTAGTAATTTGAATAGTAGTTCACAACATGCTGATATTCAAGTCTGAAGTGATTCTGTCATAAAAATGAAATTAAAACATTCAAGAAAAATTGCATTAGCTATAATTTTTCTTTTTAAAAAAACAATTATGCAGAAATGTCATTTTAGAAAGAGCCATCTAAACTTAAATGTGGCTTCAATAAGTCACTTACATGTGAAATCTTAAAAAAGCTGAACTTATAAGAATAGAAAATAAAATGAGGGCAATAGGAGAGATGTTGTTTGGCATGGAAGTAAAATCTCGCAATTAGTAGATAAATAAGTCCTGGATAGCTAAGCATAATATGGTGATTATAGATAATAATATTGTATTATAAACTTCAAACTTGCTAGGAGACTTGCTAGGATATCTTATTTATTCCCACCACAAAAAAATAATTATGTCACACAATGAGAGGCTAGCTAATGCTACAGTGGCAATCATATTGTAATATATAAATGTATCAAATCAAGATGTTGTACACCTTGAATGTACACAATGTTATATATCAAATGTATTTCAATAAAAAATAAGTCTTCACTGAACCATGTAAAATATATAATTAACATGAAAACAACATGCTAAATATAGAATTGAAAGTAAAAGCAAGTTAACTTTTTCTGGTAACATTCCATGAGCAATATTTGTGCTGACAACATTTACCTGTCACATAATATACCTATACAAGCATTCTTCATAGTTTACCAAAGTGCTTTTTAAACTTCATATTGTCTCAAATCAAGCAAACAAAAAAATGCCTAGAGAAATGGGAATAGTAGCAAGAACATGGAACTCAGAGCTGCTACATGAATTTTGAAGGACTAAAAAACAAAAGTGAAAACAAAACAAAAAAACAAAAACACCACTATCCACCTGCCAGAAACTGTAGCATTCATGGAGGACATTCATGCAGGCAAAGTGCTAATTCTTTCATGTCCAAACTTCAGTTTACATTCTTGTCCAGTGTGATTAGCTGTGTGACTGGAAAGCTAGTTAATTTTATCTTCAAAATGTGTATTTTAAAAAACATGAACTCAGAACTTTTAGGGATGTTGAATATTATAAAATACATAAATGGCTCATAGGTTGTAGCTCATAAACATTATTTCGCCTTTCAAGTGTGTAATTTATTTTTTTTCATGGCCTTTCTAAACAAAGCAATAACAAAATTTATTATAATAAAACATTATGGAATCTGATGATAATAATGAGAAAAAATGTAGTACTAAATAACAATATTAATTTTATAGCTGGGTCTATCCCTGTCATGTATTATAATGCACCAGTTATCCCTTTAAGTTTGTTTCTTCATATGTAAAATGGAATAATAAAATCTACTGCACATTGGACAAGTATGTGAGAGTATATTTGAAAAAAGATATAAATTGAAATTAATAAACACATAAATTATGAAGTATTTCACACAGAATTGATATTAATATTTATGTTGTCTCTTAAGACTATAGTTTATAAGCAATTTAATATACAGTGTCCTTTAATCCTAATAAAACCTCTGTTGAATGGAAAGCTTTATTTCTATTTCTTATTTAATGATGAGAAACAGATTTCAAAATGGAAGGTAACTTGTACACATCATCTCCTATACTGGCATGGAGGGACTTGAACTCCAGTGTCAGTAAAAAGGAACTCCTTTCCTTTTTAGGACTGTGATAAATCTACTCGTTTTCGTGGAAAACTAGCATCCTATTTTAAGAGTTACAACTAACATTATTGAATTGTTTGTTCTGTTTTACACCCTCGCTGATGTGTTACCAGAGTAAATGTTCTCATCCCAAGGAATAATAAGAGCCTCTCAAGGGCAATTTGCTCACGACGAAATGCAATACCATGCTTCACTTTTCTTAGCTTTTGACATCCTCCATTACAAAATACTCCATTACAGACATAGCAGAGACCAAAGTTGTGTAAAAAATGGATTTCCTGTTATCTCAATCCCGTGTCATTGCTTAGAGACAAATCACTTGGGTTCCACATATAAACAATATGAAGACCTGCTCTAAGAAACTGCAAGAACCAACAAGTTGGTTACTTTCTTCTGTTATTACTCTTACAGTGAGATTCTGCATAAAGAATCACTAATTTCTTGATTTGGGAATCATTTGTAATATTTATATAAGCTTCCCTTTGAACAAACTCTAGTACTTCTAATACATGTTTTTTAATTGAACATAATTCATCTGTGATAGGAAATATAAAACAACTATAAGAACACCTAAATTTATAATCCCAAGTATAATCCCAAATATGTGTAAACCATATACATTTAAAAGTCTGATAATTATGTAGTATTACATTTATTACCTAACAAAACATAAATTAAGTCGTATTTATACTAGGCATACATTTTTGTATTATCTATACTTATTGTTTAAAAATCACAAGATGAAAGTTAATGTAGAGAAATGTAGAGCTTAAAGAATAAAATATGACCAAAAATAGATAACTTGTAAGAGTAAAATTTAAACTTGGAGAAAATACTTGCAAATAACGCATCAGATAAGGGTCTAATATATAAAATATATAAAGAACTAATAAGACTTAACAACAAAAATAACAAACAACCCAATTAAAAAGTGGGCAGAACTAAACAGACACTTCTCCCACGAAGAAATACAAATGGCCAGCAGACATATGAAAAAATGCTCATCCTCATTAGCTATCAGGGAAATGCAGATCAAAACCACAATGAGATACCACCTCACACCTGTCAGAATGGCTGTTATCAACAAGACAAGGAATAACAAGTGCTGGAGAGGGTGTGGAGAAAAAGGAACTCTGG
>PVJL010018672.1:0-15434 GCA_004026885.1 Lyroderma lyra | reverse complement strand
AAAAAAAATCTATAGCATGATGTGTTGGGAAGAACTTGCCTTTGGTCTTTGGAGTCATAAAGGACGTGTTCAAATATCACCCATGTCATTAACTCATCCGGGCAATGACAGTTTCATGTTTGCAGTACAATGTTAACTGAAAAGAGCAAGACCCAAAATAGCATAAAGTGTAGGATCTCAGCTTTGTGAGAAATACACATATTCACTCATGCACTCCCAGAAATAAAAGATTGAACAAATATATGTTAGAAGCATAAAAATGGTTGTCTCTGGGAGGTGAGATATTAGGTGGTTTTAATTTTCTTCTTTACACTTTCCAATTTTCTATAACCCAAATTAGAGGAGCTGCCCCCTCCCCCATTTGCCCTATTGCAAGCCCTTGTGTGACAAATTTCCACAAGCAAAGTCCACATTCCTGCTGCCAAGATCCCAGAGCCACCCTGAATTCTTTACACACTACATCCTGACTCTCAGACTCCCCTGTTTTGTGTGATTCCTGTCTCCAACCAGTAATTTCCCTGCTTTAGTGTAATAGGAAAGATTTGGTTTTTGTGACTTGTAGGTAAAAGAACTTTAAGACTGTACCATAATTGCTTCAGGTAAATACATTTTATGTCCTCAACTAAATGTAAGCTCTTTGATACTAAGGACTATGGCTTTTACACCTCTCTCTTTCTCAGAGGGCAGCTGAGCCAGTTCTAGGTTCCTAGGAACACAAATACTGTGGATTTACCTCAACAGAGCAGAGAGCCCAAGGAGATGTTCAGCAAACAACTTCTAAAGGGGTCATCACTGAGAGGCTATGTGGGAAAGGTGGTAGAAAAGCAAGAGCATGTCCTCTCTAATCAGTTGTGGAGGCACATGACCAGGGTTTTTCAAGACCAAAGCTAACTTTTAGGAGGAGAAAAAGTCTGTGGGTGCTAATCCTATTATAAAAGCAATATATATATATATATATATATATATATATATATATATATATATATACACACACACACACACACACACACACACACGCACACATACATATACACACACATATGTTATAATATATATTATTATATATGTAATATATATAAAATAAATATATGGAGGGAGAGAGAATGGGGGAGAGAGAGAGATCCTGAAATCTGAATGTGAAAGTTACCTAGGCAAAGAGGAAGAATTCCTGAATGTGTGCACAGCGTATATAAAGGCTCTGAGGCACACGGGATTATAAAGTCGTTGAGGACCTGATTGGAATGCAGAGCACAATAGAGAAGGGGAGGGAGACGGGGCTGGAGAGATAGGAAGTCATCATTTGTTGGATGATCAATGAATAAACAGCATACACTTGCCAAGGGAGGGAGGTGTGGCTTCTCTGTGCATCCGCCATACTAGCCATACTATTAGTTCCGGATGGTCCCTCCTTCAAGCAGGTGTACATCTCCTTGCTCTCTTGGCATTTGCTTCTTCTAACAGTCAGCTGATTAGTTTCTGATTTATTCCAACTGGAGTTCATGGATGTGGTCTTCTGGGGCCTGGCTCTACTCACACATTCTTTTGGTACTTCCTGCGGACACAGTTCTCTCCTCATGCCCACGTGTTGGGCCGCCTCCTGAATCCCCTCGTCACACAGTCTGCATTGCTGAGTAACATCAGGGAGCCAGGATCTGTTATAAAAGCACTGTGAAAATACATGCAGGTAGCGTAAGCCACACTCCTATGCAGAAAAAATCGGTCTGAATCACTTTCTAATTTTGTTTTTAAAGATCTTTCTCCCACATTATGCAAAGCTTAAGAACTCTTCAGGATAACATGAATTTTCTAGGAAGGCACTAATGTAATGCTTCTAAAACCTGCCTGCCATTTGCTTGAACAAACCAGAGAGCTACTCTTGAGCTTGTTTCTCTCTTCCTACATGCTTGTTTGCAGATCGAATAATGTTTAGATGCTAGAATAGACTCTAATTACTTCTTTGCTTTGCTTTTGCTACACAGGCTCCTGGTGAGTGGGATGATCACTAAATCCTAGCAAACGACCCCTAGTCCTCACTATCTGTGAAGTTCAAGAGACAGCCGAGAAGAAGAAAGACAACAAGGATTAGAAGTTATATGTCAAAAGAGCACAGCAAACAGAAGGAAACTGGGCAGTGAGAAATGTGCCTGATCCACCAGCCTTTGGGTAACAGTAGGCTTACTTCTGCCACGGATGGCCCAGTCCTGGTGGACATTGATCAAGTGACGCCTGGACAAAGGGGGAGATGACTCCAATTTAGGCTTGAAACCAGGGACAGGGAAATAATGGATATTGAAAATCGGGGAGTGAGGACATTGAATGATGATGGAAGAGAGCGTGACTTTTCCAAGCTGGTGACATTTCTAAGCAATTGGCCACCCATGGATTTCCTATGAGGTCTCCTGGATCTTCAGGAAGATATTTTGTACTTAGAGACCAGGCTCAGTTGAAACCACTAAACAGATTGGTGTCTTCGTTTTTTAAAATGTATTTTTTTTTGTTATAAAAAGTAGAACATACAGATGAAAGGCATAGGCACAAATATTCTAAGCCCATCATTTAGATAGCACATTAAGAGACTCTCTAGGTCTTTTCTTAAAGTCTTTGTTTCATTTGTGTACATATAAGCACCCTAAAATCCCCCTCTAAAAACTTAGGAAATTATATGACACGTTCTCTGTTGTAACCTGCTTTTCTTACATAAAAATATACAATGATATTGTTGTATATCAAGTTTCATATCACTTTTAATGACAAAATAGCATTTAATGACTAAATCATATGGATTGGGGGGGGTAATAATTCCCTATGGGTTAGATACTTGTCTTTTTGCATTTTTTAATCATTATAAACAATGTTACCATGAAGTCTGTGCCAGTAAAACTCAGTGCATAGCCATGATGATTGTCTTAGTATAAATTCCTACAAGTAGAACTGCTGGAACAGAGGGTATGCATGGTTTTAAATAATTTACATAGGATTCCAAATCTTATTAATATCATGCCAATTTATACTCCTGTGTCCTGCTGGTGGTGCATACACATCCCCGTCTTCTCATAGTCTCACCAAAGTGTATCTTGCAGGACATTAATTCAGGAGAACACTGGTTATGCTAATTAGGCATATGTGAGGGGACATATACTTTACCAGTTTTCTTCCATACTCAGCCCTCTCGCACCCCTCTGCTCTCTCTTCTTGTCTTCTCCTTGGTATTACTCAGGTACTCATCTCTCTCTTGCATTAGTCTCAGCAAGTTTGAAAGTAAGAACATGTCTGATTCCATTTATATTCTTTTATACTCCTTTAGGGCCTAGCATAGAGCTTTGTTTGTGATAAGTTTGTTGAATACTTGTTAAATAAAGTAAGTTAACTAAATTCAAATGTATAATTTAGGTCCAAAATAACTCAAGAGATAGGAAGTGACACAGTGTAGAAAAATAGCATTTCATAAATTATGAAAATTAGTGTTTTATTTTGAAATCCAAAAGCTGCTTAGCAAGAATTCTTGCCCTTGGATTTTTAACAGAATTCTTGCCAATGTTGCCCACAGTCAGCATAGCCATTTAGTTATTCATTTATTGATTCAGACTCTTACGAGGGGCCTTTTGAGCACCAAGCACATCAGTGAAATAAACTACCGGCCGCACTCAGGGACTTTACAATGGAGTTGCAGAGAGGAAACATACACATTCACACACTTGTGATATGCCAGGCCCCAGGGCTACAGAAGTAAATAATACCTAGTCCATGATCTCTAGCAGTGTATGATCCTGTAGAGAAGAGAGACTAGACCATTTCACCATTGTGTGGTTAGTGCTCTGCATATCATAGCCATGTGCCAGCCAAAGGCACCTCTGAACGGTGTCAGAGTCATGCAAACATGCTTTGAGTTTATGATTTTCTGCTTTCCAGCTCTATGACCCTGGGCAAGCCGTGCCAAGCTTTATTTTCCTTATACCAGGCTTACTGTACAGGTTGAATGAAATAAAGTGTGTGAAGGGCCTTTAAAATGTTTAGATGGTAAATGGTTGCTGTAAGCAGGACAAGTTCAAGGAAAGGTTCACAGAGAAGATGATGCTAGGACTGAACCAGGGAAGAAGATGTGACATTATTGGACACAAAATATAAAAAAGGGCATTCCAAGCAAAGGGAACAACATGTGCAAAGTGGAGACATGAAAACCACTTGGTCTGTTTGGAAAATTGTGTTATTTAATGATGTTGTACCATAAAATAAGGAACAAGGAAGGACAGGAAATGAGGAGCAGGAGATAGGCAAAGAACCGATCATCAGTGGGATGGAGCATGGGTACTATTCCTATAGCTGTGCTGTCCAATACAGGAGCCACCAGCTTCCTGTGACTATTTACATTTAAATGAATAAAGACGAAATAAAATTTTAATTAGTTCTTCAGTCACATGGGCCACATTTCAGTAGCCACATTTATTGGCCAGGCTCAGTAGTCACATGAGGCTAGTGGCTACCATATTGAACAATCCAAACAGAGAACATTTCCATCACTATAGAAAGTTCTATTGGACAACACTGCTCTAGGACCCTTCTACTCAAAGTGATCAACACACAGAAAGCACTGGCCTCATCAGGGAGCTCATTACACAGACAGAGTCTCAGGCTCTACCCCAGACCAGTGATTTAGAATCTGCATTTAACAAGAGCCACCCAACTCTCCCTCCCCACCCCCGGTGATTCATGTGCACGTGGAAGTTTGAGACACACGGCGCTCTAGAATTGGGAACCATTGAAAGGTTTAATCAGAAGCAGCATGTCAAACACAGTTTTTCTCTATTCTTTCTATTCAACATCTCCCTATTCTCCACCTCCACTTCCAGCAACCACCATTCTATTCTCTATGTCTATGAGTAGAGGTAGAATTGTCTTTGTTTGCCTGTCATATTTCACTCAGCATGATATCCTACAGGTTCATCCATGTTGTCACAAATTATAGGTAATCATATTTTCGTTATCCATTCCTCCATTGAAGGATACATGGGTTATTTCCATGTCTTGGCTATTGTGAACAATGCTGCAATAAAAATGGGCATTCAGTTATCCCCTCAAGATACTGATTTCATTTTTTTTTCAGATAAATACCCAGTAATGGGATTGCTGGATCATTATTCTATTTTTAATTTTTTGAGGAACTTCCATACTGTTCTCCAAAGTGGGTACACCAGTTTGCATTTCCACCAAGACTGCCAAAGAAAATTTCCATTTCTCCACATCTTCACCAACACTTATCTTTGATAATGGCCATTCTAACAGGTGTGAGATGATATCTCATTGTAGTTTAGATTTGTATTTCCCTGATGACTAGTGATGGTGAGTATTTTTCATGGATCTCTTGGCCATTTGTATGTATTATGAGGTCTATTCAGGTCCTTTGCCCATTTTTAAACTGGGTTATTTGGTTTTTTGCTATTGAGTTGCTTGAGTTCCTTATGCATTTTGAATATGAACCTATTCTGAGATATGTGGTTTACAAATATTTTCTCCTATTCCACAGGTGGTCTCTTCACTGAGTTGATGGTTTCCTTTGCTATGCATAAGTTTTTTAGTTTGATGCAATCCCATTTCTCTATTTTTGTTTTTGTTCTCTGTATTTTGAGGGTTATATCCAAAATATCCTTGCTGAGACCAATATTAAAAAGTCTTTTCCTATATTTTTCTCTAGGATTTTTGTGGTTTCAGATCTTACATTTAAGTCTTTAATCAATTTTGAGTTGACTTCTGTACATGGAATGAGATAAAGGACCAAATTTATTCTTCTGCGTAAAGATGTCCAGTGTTCCCAGGACCATTTATTGTCTATCCTTTCCCAGTTGTGTGTTTTTGGCATCCTTGTTGAAGTTCATTTGACCATATACACATGGTTTATTCCTGGATTCTTTATTCTATTCCATTGGTCTCTATGTCTATTTTACGCCAGTAAACATACCATTTTGATTACTATAGGTTTCTAACATAGTTCGAAAGCAGGAAGTGTGATGCATCCACTTTGTTCCTTCTCAAAAATGTTTTGATTATTTGGGGTCTTTTGTGATTTCTTATAAATTTAAGGATTGTTTTCTCTATTTTTTTGTGAAAAATGTCACTGGGATTTTGACAGTGATTACATTGAATTCGTAGATCACTTTGGGTAGTATGGACATTTAAACAATATTACACAGAAGGCCTTTCCATTTTTTTGTGCCTTCTTCAACTTCATTGAATGTTTTCAAACCTACATTTTAGAAGTTTATCCTAGTGGAAGAATGAATAAAAGGAGGGCAAGACAACAGGAAGAAAGACAAATCAAGAGCCACTAGCAACAAGGCTGCTGTTGATACTTTTAAACAAATCAGAAAAGGCACTTTCTCTTTATAAAAGACATCCAAACAGACTTGGTGACCAGAGTGCAGGCTGGATTTAAGCCCTGCTTCTGCCCAGGCACCCTCATGCAATGAACACCATGCATGAGCACATGAGGAAGCACGGTGGTAATTGTACAGGTGAGTGATGACGAAGTCTTGGACTACACAGCTTGGGGATATTGGTTAACCACTATATGGGGTGTTGCTTTGTACAATGCCATGTTCTGTAAAAGGACAGCAGCAGAGAGTAAGGGTCTGTACTTCAAGGACCAAGAAGGAGGGCTGGCCTCTTCACATCATGTGCTAACGGCAGCTCAGCTCTGCTGTGTCCCTGTTTCATTTCACATCAGGAAAGTGATTAAACTAATTGCCTTAAACCAGTGCTGTATTTCATATGTATAATACCCATAATTTGGGGGCTGAATACAATTGCAGTAAATTATACTGATCACAGGAAAACTTCATTAAACTAATACAGGTTTACTCAAAGGCATATAGGTTTAAGCAATCAGTATTCCCTAGTTGAAATGGTGCCTCCTTGTTTTATAATCAAAGATATTGGATACTTCAAAACTCTGTTAATTAGAAGTCTATTTTCTAAAATAATGGGAGTTTTAAGACAATGTTAACACATTTGGAGAATGGTCACCCTTTAAATCATGAGACATAATGCTTAAAAAAAAATCTAAACCAAAACCTAGAAGCAACCTTAAGTGGAAAGAATCTTTAAAACTCAGTTCTCTCTGCTTTGAATACTTATGGATTTCTCAGACAAGGCAAAGTTTAATTTTTGCACTTCTAATTGCCTTAGATAACATGAGTTGGGACATAGAAACTGTCTACCATTTGCTACAAAAGGTCATACACACATAAATACACATGAACATCCTGTATTGGTCTGGGTTTCCACAGGCATCTGGTTGGCATTCAATCAAGGTAATTAAGGATGGTTTAATAAAAGGATTGTTTACAGCTGTGTAGGTAGGGCTGAAGGGAATTAATGAGACCTGTGATAGTAATCTGGGTCTAGCAACAGCTAGGAGCTGTTACCACCCTTAGCCAGAAAGGTAAAGAGGAAAGGGCTCTTCCTAAAACTCTGAGAGGATAGCTGCAAGAGAAAGCTGACCATAAGAGGCTTTGGCCTGTGGTATTTCGTTGCAACCAACTTACAATGACCTGGAAGGAAGTGGGGTTGAGGGAATAAATACCTCAAGCTCACACAACTGCTTCCCTCTTTTCTTCTTCTGGAAACTCCCATTGGCTAAACCTAACAGGAAGTCAAATGGTCAGGGAGTCTGTGGCTGTAATTCCTTCGGGGAAGGCTTCACACACTCAAAGCAAGATGGAAAGGGTGAAGAGTGAATGGACAACATCCAGCACTCACTCCACAAACACATACACAGTTAGACACAAGTACAGTTACAGGCAAATACATATCTTACATTTTTATAACACCTTAGAGTTAGCAAGTACTTTCAAGTATCTTTCAGACGTGCACCTGACTCATAGCAGCTACGTCATATATACTTATTGAATAAATCAATAAAATACATTATTTGCAACTGAAACTAATTTTTTTCTTATTGCCAATAATTAGGTTTATTTATACATTTATTTTTCATTATGGAAAATACATATCACATATAACTTATTATTTTAGCCATTTTAAGGTGTACAATTCAGTAGCAGTAAGTACATTCATGACATGCAACCACCATTATTATCTAGTTCCAAATGGAAACCCCATACAGCAAATTTAAAGTGAAAGACTTGTTTTGTGTGCAAAGATTTGTAAAAGACAAATTATATAAAGATCTATTAAATGGTGTGACAATTTTGCTAATAGTCAAGGATAAAAGCACTTCATGATGATTCTATCTGTAGGACAGTGAAATATACAGAGTAGTTACGTAGAATTCGTACACATAGAGCAGTAAATTCAAATATAGGACCCAGCTATAGTGAGGAAATAACTTCCCATTGATTACCTTGATTGATCAAATTGGCCAGAAAGTTAATCAATTTTTCACTTCAGTGTGACTATAGAAATGCTAATGCCTTGATGGCATATCCTTCTTCCTTCTTCAATGATGAGATAGCCATTTACAATTCCTGAGCTTTGCCAATGAAGTAGGCTGGCCAGACATACTGTTTTAAATGGGACAGAAAACAATGGTACTGTCGTTTCCAACAGTATGTATGGTCAGCCTACTGACACCAGTGAGACCAGGCTGACCATATGTACATTTGAAACAGGACAGTACCATTGTTTTCTGTCCCATTTTAAATGGTACGTCTGGTCAGCCTACAAGGAAGCCATAATAAATTCCCAGAGAGTTTTGGACAAACATAATTTCGCAGTCTCAGTTCACCCGTAAGTGGCAGGTGGAGGTCTAGTCCTGGTTCCGCCGTTTTCTCGCTGCGTGCTTGCAGGCCACGAATCTGGCCTTGTTTATCTGTGAAAGGATGGTGCTGGACTTCATCGCTATAGCCCTTGGCAGCCCTAACTTCCCTTGACGCTAGGCTCTGCCCACAGGTGCATCGAATATCTAAAGATGCAGTATTTACCCTTATGATGAAATGGCCAGTGTGAAATTTGATGCTTTCAACAAATAATGGACGTGAAAGCCAACACTCTATGCCTGTAAAGACAGTGGGGACAGGTTTCACACTTGGAGCAACCAGTAAGCCAGATTCATTGACTAACATAGTTTTGAATGGATATTTTAATGACATGGAGAAGCTAGCTCTGACCTTTCATCAGCAGCACAGTTTTTCCCATGGTGCTGGCAGACTGGCACTGGTCCATCCCCGCCTCCCCACCACCCCCCGCCCCGGCCCTGATCTCCTTGGTAACCAAGGACCTAGATTCGGTAGATGTTGGCAGGACATCTGGCCAGGATTAAGGTGCGGACTAATGCTATCAGAGATCAAGACCATAGCCTTGGCCTTTAAAGACCTCATGCTAATTAGAGATCTGAGCTGCAGGCAGGGATGTGGAGCACCCAGCACTGCTGGGAAGCCAGGTTCGCATAGTGGTTGAGAGTGTAGGTTCTGGAACTGGACTGTCTGGGACTAAATACCAACCTGTTTCTTGCTAATGGTGTAACTTTGGGCACATGTTAATTTGCTTCCCTGGGTCTCAACTTCCTCACTTGTAAAATGAATTTACTAAAAGTCCCTTTCTTATGCATGTGTGAACAGGATTAAATGCCTTGAAATATTAAAAGTACCTAGAGCAATATACTATAGCAAAAGCTCAATGTAATGATTATGTAATAGCAAGAAGAAAAATGGAGCTCTTTCAAGAAGAATGTATGCAACATTGTTTTAGGGAGATCTACCGCAAAGATAGTGGGAAAACACAGCTGGAAAAGCCTCTGTATGTTCCCACGACAAAGTTAGACAAGCAGGGCAGGGATCTGAACAGCAGCAACAGATTGTGAAGGTTACCATCAATGCCCTTGGCATCAGACAGGTCTGAGTTAGGCCCCTACCACTGCAGATTACTAGCTGTGTGAGTTCCAGGTACTTGATCTGCCTGAACCTCTTCCAATGCACAATGCAGTAGCAGAACCTAAGTCAGACAGTCGTACAACACATGAAAAGTGCTCAGCACACTGCCTGGAACATACCAGATGTCAATAAATATTAATGACTATGATTACTAGGTCCAATCAGGCCACATTCGGCCCTAGTTCCCTCCCCTATCCCTAAGTTCATTCACTTGTTTGTTTCCTCTGTCAAACATGTACCAGAGCTGGCTTTGTGTCTGTTTCCAAACTAGACCCAGGAATTCAAAATTATGAGGTGAGGTTCTTGCTCCCAAATGTCTCGTAGTCTAGTCTGGAAATGAGGCACAGATACACCAGGTGATGGGAAAGCTGCCTCGGAGCACACCATGCACAGGAGTGAGCTCGTAGGGCGGGTGGCAGCGGGTCGCGAGGGTGGTCAGGACTAAAGAAGCCTTGTGGGAGATGGTCCTGATGGCTGAGAGAGGCAGTGTGGTGTAGTGGTGAGGGGCACAGCCCCAGGCTCAGACAACGAAGTTCACGTTCCCAGATACGCTGCCATGAGTTCACGTGACCTTGGTTACGCCCTGCCATGCCTACTTGTCTCCGTTTCCTCAGCAGTAAAATGGTAAAATGATAACACTTACAGAATTAAATGAGCTAACACTTGTGAAGCACAGAGCAGCAACTGACTTGTAGTTAAAGGCGTTGTTATTGCAAGGGTAAGAGAAAGGGAGAATTTTTCAGGCAGGTAGGACATCAGGAGATTTGCCTTTTGTTTGGCTTTATTTTTACACTGGGTATTGCCCACGCAGTGCTGCCACTGTGCCCTTTGAAGTCTCAGGAGATGGATCCTCTTCGTTTATTCGCAAGAAGAACACAATCTTACTCCTGGCTTGCGAGAAACACACGTGTCTCCCAAAGGCTGGCATAAACATTTATTTGCCTTCTCTCTGGGGCACTTTCAGCAAGTGCTGGCTCAATATTATATAGAAGCCCCTTCTCCTTGGTCACCTATCCTCCCACTATCTCTACTATCATCTCCCCATGGTCCCAGATTCGTCCTGTCATTGCCCCTGGACTGGAGCTAGTGAATGCCACCTCTCAGGGCCCCCCACCCCAGTTCCTTGAATGAGGTCCTATTGGCCAGTGTTTTTAAATTCTTCAGGCAGGGCTAAAACCAGTCCCCTCACACAGATTAATTTATATTTTGAACTAAAAGAACTTCTCCCCACCAAGGTAGAACAGGGAGGGACAGTGGGGATGGACTCAGTGTTGAACCTACAGAAAATATGTTAACAAATTTCCCACTCAACTCCCTGTACCCAAGCCTGGCATGGGGAATATTTTGTGGTTTTCTTTATAAGGTCACCCAATGCCAAGCAGAAACGCCGAGGTTGCACTTAGGAGGGCTAAGGGTTAAACAGAGGATTCACTGCTGAGGAGCAGTGGGGCTGAAGCCTCACACTCTGCCCTCTCTGGGATTCTGATTCAGCAGCATCCAGGGTCCCAGCCTAGTGACTCAGTGAGCAGCCTGGCTCCATATGTCACCACAGTGCTCGTCACTGGATGCACTTGGCTTCACTGGCCATATGGCATTGCGGAAGAGCTCTTTTGTAGTTTGAAGGGCTGTAAGCAAGGAAGGTTCTCTTCACATTCTGTGCTGCTGGCTGGTGTCCGTTTGGGAAGAGCGGATGCTGCTCGGCCTTACCATGCCTTTGACACTGCTGAAGGAGCCTTTTCATCACTCCAGCTGGAAGACCTTAACTTGTAAAGCAGATGGGTAAGGACCAGTAGTTTAGCAAGCAGCACTTTTTGAACAACTAATATAAACACCATAAAGGCTTGGTCTAGTCGGGGAGGAGATGAGGAAAAGACCACAGGAGGGAGGTGTGTGGGAGGCCCTGGGAGCTAAGGGAGCCAGCAATGGCATCCGAAAGCAATCTCAAGTTGAGTCATGAAAGAATATCATTTATAGAGCACCTGGTAACTCCAGGTACTGTGTCCTGGGTATTTTATTTTTGTTATTTCAATTATCTCACCAGAGTCACACAGCTAATAAGTATCAGAGCTGGGGTTTGAATCCAGGTCAGTTTGAACCTAAACTTGTTCTACTCCATTCCACTGCCCCAAAACTAGATAGGATCTCAGGCCAAGGGATTCACCTTCTCAGTGGTAGGAAATCACTGTGGACTCCAAGTCAGACAGAAAGGGCAGGTGTAGCAATTCCTTTCAGGTCCGAGGCAAGCACATGACATTGTTTGTTGCCAAACCCTGAAGTAGTCTTAGAATTAGGCTGAACAGCCCTACCATTTTAAATGGGACAGAAGACAACAGCACTGTCGCATTTCAAACAGTATGAGTGGTCAGCCTACTGACGCCTTACATTTAGCCCAGTGACACTAGGCTGACCATATGTGCCATTTGAAATGGGACAGGACTGTTTTTTCTCCTATGAGAAGTGGTGTGTCTGGTGAGCTTACTTAAGATTCTTCTCACTTCAGCACTTTAGGACCACCATGGATCAGATCAGAGACTTACTTGCCACATAGAATAATAGATCTACGAGAGTCACAATGGTTCTAAAAGAACCTCACAGAGCCAGAGGTACTAGAATGATAACTTAAATTTTCTCAAGTTCTCAGTTGTCTTGGGGAGGGATAATTATTAATCTGAAAATCCTACTGCTAAAAAGTTGAGGCTAATGCTTCCCCACTTTGGGTAAGGACCTGAGGATGTGACCACAAGGTCAGGATGCCTTTTCTTTGCAGAGGGCAAAAATCTCCACATTAACAACTGGTAAACTCTGGTTTGACTACCCTAAATTTAGTCTCCAGAATGGTACTGAAAGCTTAGGGAGAAGTATTCAAAATTGGGCCTTTGCATTGAGACTTTCACGGCCAAACAGATTCATACCAGCCGATTTCTTTGCCTTCCTCTAATTAAAGCACTCTGTAGTTCAGGAAAAGTGTTAAAGCCTACTCAACTTTGATTGAAACAATCATGTTAGGCTGAACTAATCTGCAACATGATTCTGAGTCAACCAGAACTTTGATTAAAACCTCCGATGTTTTCTGCCTCAACAGTTTGAGCATTTGGCTGGTGTTCAATGCACAATTCCACATCTCCACATTCCATTAAGAGGAACAACTATTTCTCTGGTTTTCTTCCTTCTTTCCTTCCTTCCTTCCTTCCTTCTTCCTCTCCCTCCTTCTTTCTTTCTTTTCTTTCCCTTCTGTTGTTGTTGGCTGCAATATCTGTAATATCCTTCCAGGGACTCTTGTGGACTTAAATACATGACTTTCAAAAACTCACATGCATATGAATCTCTATCCATTTCATCAAAGGAGTTGTTTCCTCCATGTGTAATTTTTAAAAATGATTTTATTCTTCTTACAGGAAAGAGAAGTACAGGTGCATTCAGGCCATATGCCTAACTTTGAGATCAGTTAGCCCTCTGTGATGAAACTGGAAGCAAATCCCAGATAAGAGCCCAACTGTTTCAGAACAACATTGCAAAGCCAGTGTTGTTGACCAAGTTGTCACACACAGAGCAGAACTGTTGATGAGAGCCATACAACATCTGTTGCCTGGGTTACCATCAATCCACCAAGCCAGCCCTGAGTCATAAATGGCAAGCAAAGAATGTCTGCCAGGATGGAGAGCAGTATCAAGTCTCATCTGTCCCCATCTCCAGATGTGGCCTAAGGCTGCCATACAAGGTTAATATGAAGTGTGTGATAAATACTGTGAATGTTTAAATTTTTAAAAATTATTACAGTAAATGACACATTGCCATTAATATCCCTCAAAATATTCCCCCTCACTTCCAACACACTTATCCCATCATTCTTGCCACTTTTTGAAGCAGTTCTGGAAGTCCTTTTTCATGAGTGTCTTTGGTTAATGGTCATTTTGACTTTGGGGAAGAGCCAGAAGTTGCATGGTGCCAGATCTAGTGAATAAGGTGGATGAGGACACACTGTAATATTTTTATTTGACAGAAATTTATGTGAATGCATTGTTCATGATCCATGATTTATAGCACACTTTAAAACACACCTTTTCTCAACCATAGCTCACAACCGACTGACTGCACCAAGCAAGTTGAACCTGTCACACACTGTTGCTAAGGTTCGACACATCACTTCCTGTATTAAAGATCTCTGCCTTTCCGTTGGATGGCTCTCAGCAGCATCATGCACCATCATCATATTTTTTTATGACTTCTCATAGAAGCCTATTGTCAGATCCCTAAAGACCTAAAAGATACCTCTTGCCCTAATCCTCCTTTAGAGATTTTTGGACCTCCATTAGTTTTATTACAAAACCTCCCCAGATTCTTATCAGTGCTGAGCATATTACCAGTGCTAAGCAGCACTACTGAAAATGCTCATCTGCTGTTTTGTACTAGATTGTTCACACAATAGCATCTGGCTCCCAGCTTGCACTTTGAGTAACACTGGACTGGAGCACCTACTCCTTAGGACCACTGTGGCAGCCCACCAAAGTTCACACACTTATTGTGACTTTCACTTAAGATTGTGCTGATGGGAAAACCTACTATATGGTTCTCTTTTTATGTATTCCATCACATCCAAGATGCCACATACAAATTTAGAGAGAAAAATTAATAAATATGCCTTTTACTTACTCACTAGTTCTAGTTCTCTACAAATACTCCTAGGCATATTCCCAAAAGAATTGAAAATAAGTATTCAAAGAAGAACTTGTACACAAATGTTCATAGCAGCACTATTTGCCATAGTCAAAAGGTGGAAACAACCCAGATGTCTATCAGTGGGTGAATGGATAAATAAGATATGGTATCTATGCAATGGAATTTTATTCAGCCATAAAAAGGAGGGAAGTACTGCTATATACCATGATAGGACGAAGCTTGAAAACATTATACTAACTGAAAAGCCAGAAACAGAAGTTCTCATATGGCATCATTCCATTTATATGAAAGATCCAGAAAGGTAAATACATGGAGATATAAAGTGAATTAATGGTTGTTAGGGACTGAGGAGGAGGTTCTGTGGAGAGACTGTTTAATGGGTATGGGGTTTCTTTTGGGAGTGATGAAATGTTTTGGAACTACATAGAGGTGATGATTGCACACCATTGTGAATGTACTTAATGTCACTCAATCATTCACTTTAAAAATGGTCAATTTGGGGTTCCCTGGTGGTGTAGTGGCTAAGGCTTCGGCGCTTTCAATGCCATTGCCTCGGTTCAATTCCCAGCCAGGGAAATACCAAAAAAAAAAAAAAAAGAAGTCAATTCTATGTTATGTGAATTTTGCTTCAAATAAAAAACAGTAGTAAAAGAAAATGTATAAAAAAGAAAAGCTAAAAAATATATATTATGAAAAGTTCTACTACCCAAAACCAAATACTGTTCACATTTTGTTCTAGTTTGTTTCATAGTAATAATTCACACTACATATATTAATGTCATTTATATTTTGTTTTTAAACTTTGTATTTTTGTCAGAGTATTTTCTATGTTCTATACATTGCATGAGCTTACATTACTGGATAAAGTTTCTT
>PVJL010018671.1:0-15424 GCA_004026885.1 Lyroderma lyra | reverse complement strand
AAGGGGAGGGGGTGGGAGAGGAGGGGGGAAGCTAAATATAAGGGGATGGAAAGAGGGGTCACATTAGGTGGTGAACTTATTATGCATCAAGTTGACAATGCACTGTGGAATTGTATGCC
This sequence comes from Lyroderma lyra, assembly GCA_004026885.1. Lineage (NCBI taxonomy): Eukaryota > Metazoa > Chordata > Mammalia > Chiroptera > Megadermatidae > Lyroderma > Lyroderma lyra. The sequence goes on along the minus strand of PVJL010018671.1, from coordinate 15,305 downwards.
TGAAACCTATGTAATCCTTGCTAACAGATGTCACCCCAATAAGTCTAACAATAAAAATGAATTAAAAAAAAAAAAAGAATAAAAAATTAAAAATAAGGTTTATGTTATATAATCCCAACTGTGCTTAAAGAGGGTGTGTTATGTTAAGGAGAAAAATCCTGTTTTGAGAGAACTTTGAGAGGCTTCGATAAGCAAATTCGGGATATGCCAATTTGCTGAATTATTCCACAAATTAATGGAAGAACTGAAGTCCTTTGGAGAAAAATAGAAAAGAAGAGAACAAAAAAGAAAGGCTAGATGCTTAGAGAGATCAGAGAGATAGACCCTGTCAACACTTTAGGAAAAAACATGCCTGAAAGAGATTTGAAGTTCTATGTTCAGCTTAAATTCTTGTCTCCAAATGAAAACTTCAGTAAGTCCACAGTTTCATTGATGTCTTTATGCCTGTGAATTCACTGGCATGGGGTGGGGAGGTCTGTTCTCAAAGATCTATTAATTTTAACTTTTGCTTCTTAGTGCAATTAAAAGACAGAGGAGGCCAGGAGAGTTTAGGCCACAAAATCTGAGCAGAAAAATCATATAGAAGGCTCCTTACTTCACACAGGGACGGGAAAGTTGTTAATGACCTTTGTGGTACACAGTATAGACATACATAAATGATGCATTTGAATAAAACATATATAATGGATTTAGCTAGCTAGCTTTGTGATCTTAAGTTGCCAATATTTACGCATATATCAACTCACTTATATATTCCCCATATTTATATATCAAATTCAAGTTCAGAATGATAGCCTCATTGAAATGCTTAGTGTGAACCATCACATTTGTCTATATATTTAACTACCTTTTTACATTCATTACCATGTATATATGCAAAATGGTGCTTCACTGTACATCCCAAAATAATATAGAAATAGTATATGTACTCTTTTTAAAGTACCTATCAATCTTGAGTTTTTAAAAATGATCATTTTAATGTTATAGGGGTTTTGTGATTAGGCGAATCATGCAAAGCAGATCAAAGAAATTTAAAAACACTTTCATGATGTAAAAAAATGTCAATCAGAAAGACTTTTCTGTAAAAGTCAATACAGCAAAGCTTCTGTGCATTCTGCAGGCAGCCTGGTGTCAAATTTTCATGTTGTCCTGTGAGTTCCAGAGGAGAGGACACCCTTATGCATGCTGGGTGTGTTGCAGGGATGCGGATGTGGTTTGTAATGCAGAAGCTGTCTGTGAATATTCATAGACACACACTAGCTAACTCTAATGGTCTTCTCAGAACAGTTAAAATAGCAACTGTAAATTCTGAGCTAATCAGATACAATTCGTTAAGGGAGGATGCTGAGCTCTTAGAAAATGAGTCCAAAGCCTTCTTTGGACACAGAGCAAGTCTCCCCTGAATCAGCCTCCTCAGAGTTTTGGGGGCACAAGACTTGATATGAATTGGTTAGAAACAAGAAGCACAATTCAGACAGCTGCGAAGCTATAGAATCATCTTCTTTTTTAAAATAGTGACTTTAATTGATTATTTATGGATCTCCAGGAAGAGATACAAAACTCACATAGACTCAAGTTTACCTTACACAGTATTTATTTTGGCTAAATTGTGCATCTAAAGATGTCTTTTTCCCCCTAATCATAAGCTAATCTTGGCATGAATTGGGAAAAATACAAAGTTGTGTTTTTTTGTTTGTTTGTTTTTGTTTTTTTTATTTGCGGGGGTGGGGGGCGGGGGTATGTAGGTAGTTCCCTGGCTGGAATCGAACCCAGGCTACAGCGCTGATAGCGCCAGCACCGAAGACTTAAGCCACTACACCACCAGGGAACTCCCAAATACAAAGTTTTTAAGAAAGCCAAAATGTCGTAATTCCCAATCAAAATTATAAGGACTATTAACACAATAGACTATTATTTATCACAAATCCCTTTATTGCAAATGTGTGCATCTATCCATCTACTTATCTAATATATCTATACACACATAAACATACACGTAGTATTTTTAAGACCTTTTTTAGATTCATAGCAAAATTGAGGGGAAGGGACAGAGATTTCCCATAGGCCTCCCTGCCCCCACATATGTGGTGTCTCCCCCGTTGACCACATCCCATAATAGAGTGGTACATTTGTTAAAATTGATGAACCTACACTGACATATCTTAATCACACAAAGTCCATAGTTTACATTGGGGTTCATTCTTGGTGTACGTTCCGTGGGTTTGGACAAATGTATCATGACGTGCTGTCATCATGAAAGAGGGATGAATAGGTAGAGCACAGAGCATTTTTGGGCCAGTGATAAGATTATTCTGTATGAGTATTGTCTTTTCCCCCAACCCCTAGCAGCCACTTTTTCTTGTCTCCATAGATTTGACTTTTCCAGAATGTCATATAGTTGCAATCAAACAGTATGTAGCCTTTTCAGATTGGCTTCTTTCACTTAATAATACACTTTCAATACCTTTACATCTTTTCATGGCTTGATAACATACTGATTTTTAGTACTGAATAATGTTTCAATGTCTCGATGTACCATAGTTTATTTATCCATTCACCTACTGAAGGACATCTTGGATGCTTCCAAGTTTTGGCAATTATGGATAAAGCTGGTATAAACATCTGTGTGCAAGTTTTGAGTGAACATCTCAACTGCTTTGGGTAAATACCAAGGAATTGATTGTTGCATCCTATCGTAACAGTATGTTTAGTTTTGTATGAAACTGCCAAACTTCTTTCCAAGGTAGCCAGACCATTTTGCATTCCCACCAGCAATGAATGGGAGTTCCTATTGCTTCACGTCCTTGTCAGCACTTGATGTTGTCAGTGTTCCAGATTTTGGTGATTCTAATAAATGTGTAGTGGTTATCTCATTTTGGTTGTTTCAATTTGTATTACTCTAATGAGATATAATGTGGAGCATCTTTTCATATGCTTATTTTCCATCTGTACATCTTTTTTAATGAGGTGTCGGCTAAGATATTTGCCCCATTTAATTGGGTTCTGTGATTTCTTATTGTTGAGTTTTAAGAGTTCTTTGCATATTTTGGATAACAGTCCCTTATCAAATATTGATCAGATATGTTTCTTACAAATATTTTCTCCTAGTCTGTGACTTTTCTTATCTCTTGACTTTGTATTTACCATAGCAGAAGTTTTTAATTTTTATAAAATCTGACTTATTAATTATTTCTTTCATGGCTTTGTACCTTTGGTGTTGTATCTAAAAAAAGCATCATACCCAAGGTTATGTAAGTTTTCTCCTACATTATCTTCTAGGCATTTTGTAGTTTTACACTTTACATAAGAGATGTGATTTATTTTAAATTTTACTTGCTTTTTTCTTTCACTTTTATAACCATCTTTATTACATGTATTTTTAAGCACTTCTCTAAATGTATTACAGAATGGCTATCACATTAATTCCCTGAAATAACACTCATATTGTTATTCAAATTTTGTGAAGAGTCTAAGTTCTGTGTCGAGATTCATTCTTCTGAGGTGGATAGCCATTTGTTCCAGTATCATTTGTTGAACAGTCTTTGTTCCACTGCAATGCCTTTGCTCCTTTGTCTAAGATCAGTTGAGTATATTTATATGGGTGCATCTCTGAGCTCTCTATACTGTCCCATGGATTTATTTATCTATTATTTTTGCCAATATCACATTGTCTTGATTGCAGTTGGTTTATAGTAAGTCTTGAAGTAGGGTAATGTCAGTCCTTCAATTTTGTTCTTCTATTGTTCCACATAAGAAACTGATGGTGAAATTCTTCTATGGTCTCTTCTATGAATTCCCAGTAACAATATTCTCAGGAGTGAATACTGCAAGTTAACTCGGTGACTTTGGTACTTTAAACTGCAAATTCCTTAACTTTTCTGGACTATGAATGATACCTACCCCTGATTAAAGCAGGTTGGTTTTCTTCATTATAGTTTGCTGATCATTTTATTGAGATACTATGAAGAGGGGCAGAAAAAATGGTAACAGAGCCATTAGGGAAATAGATAAAACTTTATGCCCATTGTGTTATTTAATCCAGAAGTCTTATAAATTCTACTACTTTTGTTTATTTTCAGTACACAAATAACTCTATTGCTTTTATAGCTATAAAATGTGTTTATTATAATATTTTTAAATAATACATAAATGTATCATAATAAAAATGACTACAACTTCCCCTAACTGACCACAAAGAAATATATCCATTAATAAAATTTTATATCTAGATACACAAAATTATTTTCTAACCACATATTACACAGGTATTTTATCTAAAAAGAATATCATATATATTTTTTAATAAACTTTGTATAGCTAAAAACACTTGTCAATTTCATGCCAACAAATACACCTTTACAGTATCATTTTAAATAACTGTATATTATTTTATTGCATGGATGTACTTTAATTTAACTGATACCCTATTATAGATATTTATTATTTTATTTCCAGTTTTTCACTCTATAAACAATGCTATGATGAACATCTTTGTACAATTGCTATAACCTGATTTGATAAATATTAACAAACTTTCCTCTTACAAAAAGTACTAATTTAAAATCCTGACAACAGTGTGAAGATTGCTATATTTACTGCTAGTCTTCTAATCACTGATCATCTGAGAGACAAAAAAACAAGGTCTTTTCTGTTCTATTTCTGTTTCATGTTTTTATTAATTAGATGATTGAACGTATTTTCTGATAGCAATTTTTTTTCTCTGAATTTGACTTATCTACTCAAACATCTGTGCAGTATTCATTTATTTTAAAAATAAAATATACCTTCTAGTATGTGCTAAACACTGTTGTAAGAACTTAGAACATAGTAATACATTTACTTTACCATTGAAATACTCATTTATTCGTAAGAGGTTTCATATATTAAGGATATTGAATCTTTCCCTTTCATATAACTTGAGGGTGATTGATCCAATTTATGCTTTGTCAGTTTTATTTTTAACTTTATCATGATTATTATTTGCCAAAATGGTGATTTTTTTCCCCCCTGTGGTCAAAATGATCATGTTTCTATAGTTTTTTTCCATAGTTCCACAACTGAGAAATTATAATATTCACTTAATATTTGCTATTATTTTATTCTCAGGTATTTAATTACATTTTTAATCAATCTTGGATCCATTTTTTTATAAAGTGAGAATGAGAGAACCAATTTTATTTTGTTGAAATTTCTAGTCATTTACCCAAATATCATTTATTGATTAATCAGTCCTTTGCTTACTGATTTGGAAGGCCATCCCAAAATGTACAAGAGATGTCTACAACAATAATGTTTTACATAATTAATGTTATAGTGTGTTTATACATCTTAGAAATGAGGAAAACATAGTTAAGACTACAGATAAACATTTATGTCTTCTCCAGTAACTTAGCTTATTGAATGGCAGGTATCTAACAATCTCATCTCTTTCTAATGCAACCAAGAACCTGCTAGAGGAAAAAGAGGTCTCTAAGCATCCACTTTCCAGATGACCAAGAACATGAATTAAAGCTCAGCCTCTCATCCTTGCTATCAGATGTCACCCCAATAAGTCTAACAATAAAAATGAATTAAAAAAATAAATAAAATAAAAAAAATCTCAGCCTCTCAGAATCTACATATTCTCAGTTTACATTCTAGTCAACTGTCCTTGACTATGCAATTCCTGATTCACTAAGTTTAGAAAGCATGAAGGGCGTTAAATCTGGAAGAAGACTTATGTAAGAAATGATGCTAAACCCTGACAATAATGGGAAAGGGAGATGCAGAGCGAAATGTAGCCAACAGAAATAAAAAAACACAATAGACAAAGGCCATTTAACATAGTGGCAACTAATCCTACTCAATTCAAATGCTTATAAAAATTGATTCTCAAGCCATTAATGATGAGACATAAGTAAACAAAAATTTTTACAATATTTTCAGTTTAAAGTGGCAGAAAAATCAAATAATGCACCTCTTAATAATTTCTATAACTTAAATGAATTACACATGAATGCTAAAGCGTTATGCCTTAGTATCCCAGCATGTGCTGTTGTGGAAAGCATTTTGAAGATGCTAGATAGACCCCAAGATTTGTCTATTGTTTGAGATAAATTCAATTTGATTGCTATGCAGTAAGGGTTAATTCACTGGGATTGGGATGCTCAAACCTTGCACATTACCAGTTTCTGAGAGATAACCTTTAAGCTCCTGTAATAATCTTTTTAATAAAAGGATCTTTATCTATGTGGGGACTTGAGACCAGTCAGATTTATGCCAACAGTGTGATTTATGATGAACACCTGGTTTTATTCCCTTGGGTCCCTGAGCCACACTATATCAGTTTGACCTCTGGGCAGGGACAAGAGGGCTAGAGGCTGAACAGTTCAGGTCAGGCCTGCAGGCATTCTATGCTAGTGTGACTGACTTCCAAAAAAATCTCCTAGACTCCAAAGGCACAGAGGAACTTCCCCCATCGACAATACTTTGTTTGTATTGCCCCACATCATTGTTGATAGAATTAAGTGCTATTCATGACTCCTTTGGGAGAGCACAATTGAAAACTTATGCCTGATTCTCCTGAAAACTGCTCTCAGCACCTTTTTCCTTTGTCATTTTAATTTGTATGATTTCATTTGGTAATAAATCTTCTGTGAGTAAGACAGCTCTATTGAGTTCTGTGAGTCCTGCTAAGAAATCTTTAAACCTTAAGGTGGTCTTGGGATCCCTGACATAGTTACTGAGAACATTAGAAGTCTTCAGTAAATGCTTGCCATGTGTTTTGAAAATGATTGAAACTTAAGTTTGGAAAAGGCTACCACAGAAGTCTGAGATACTGCTGGAGAGGTAACCTGGATCTGGATTTTGTGTCTATCACTCTATACTTAGAGTAGAACCTGAATGCCAAAATAATTACACCCAGAAAACAGTCCCGGTCCAGGTGTAGACTAACCCAGGAAAGTTCAGAGAGGTCTAGAGGAGCCCAGCCTAGTGCTCAAGGCTGAATGTGAAGGTACAACTTGGAGCAAGCTATTTGGGTTTATACCAGTCACCTATCTCTGCTGAAATGTACAAGCTAATTAACCTCTCTCTGTATCTCACGTCTGTCACTTGTAAGAGAGGAATAACATTTATTTGAATATTGGATTAACAAATTTAAGTAGCATAGAAGAATATGTAACTAAGAGCTCAACAAACTAGCTATTATTATTATTATCATGATTATATTGTTTTGTAGCTAAAAATCCAAGGAACCCATCACAGAATTGATGATGAAGATATTCAGTTTACTTAGGAAAGAAAAGTTTCTCAGTGATGAACAATGATAGCCTGGTCTTATAGTATATTCAAAATACATTGAAACAATATTAAGATAAAGAGATCTGAATCTTTATCCCACAAGACTCACCAGTTTGTCTTTCTTTTGAAGATTCACCTTCAGGATTTGTCCTTATATAGTCATATTCTGACTTTTATCTTAGAATTAGTCTCATCACCTATATCGCCAGGGGGGAGATTACTGCTGTAAGGACACTAACGTTTTTAATGATTGTGCTATTTATAATCATATTGTTTTATAACAAATCACATGGCTACAATTCAATGCCAGCTAAGCAGAATTTGCAACAGTTAAGCTCATGGGTCCTGGAATCATCTGATTTGGGTTCACCAACCACCTCTGCCACCTATAAGCTCTGTGATGTAGCACTTGTCACTTAAGTTCTTGGGCACTACTTAACTCTATAGAATTCCAGGGATGAGAATACGGAGATGTTTAGACATTGGGAGAATTAAATGAGAAAATGCATGGAAGGTGGGCAAAATTGTCCCAGTAGTAAGTACTCCAACAAGATGTTATTTTTGTTAATAATTGTGATGAGTATGCACCTTGTGCTTTGTGTCAGGCCAACTGTAGGGATACACAGATTTAACAAATATTAAAGTATTAGCCAGCATAGGTACATAGAGTGAAACAGATCTTGTGTCAAATTGCTTAGGGTTCAGTGAGAAGATAGACATATACAATGATACAATGTAACAGAGGCAGAAGAATTGAATCCTACCCAGCGGAGATGACAGAGGTGACAGAAAAGTTGGAGAAGGGCATTCCACATTCCAGGTAGAAGCTAGAGTCAGTCATAATTTGTGCAAAAGTGTGAGGAGCATATTGAGGACACAGTGAAAATGAAAGTTTTCAGTAGCTGGAAACAAAGCTTTGGGGAGAGATGAGGAGGGTCATAGTGTGTATCCAGGTACTAGAGCTGAAGACCTTGCCCCACAACCTCATCAACACTTTGTCAAGTTGCTTTCTTAAAGGTAGAGTGTGCAGGCATTTGGAGTCTATGTCTTTAATCTCCCTCCCCCCTTAGACTGTGCAGTTAGAAGCTAAAACAAATTACCCTTATTGGCAGATGGCTGAGACTACTGCAGTAAGACAGTCTGGCATGCCTGCATTTCCAATGAGATCCTCCTAATGTATTTCATCTGCAGTAATCAAAAGTGCTTTTTTTTTTTTTTTTTTTTTGCTACAGGACTTAAAAATGCCAGGTGCTCTGGGCCTCCCTGAAGGTGTTTGTCCTTGTTGTCACTGATTAACTCAGGGACGACTTCAGATGCATCTCAACCTCTTCTGTGGCCATTTCAAATTTTCACCTGCAAACTCTAAGAAAGAGCCCCTGAGCAACAATACTGGGGTGCAGCTCGCAGCCATTTCTTTCATTGGAACCAAAGACTGATAACGCTGGCATCAGTCTCTTTGCATCTGGACTCCATCCTAGGGTGTGTTGTCAGTGTTCCCCAGGCAGTAACAAGGGAGTGGAGCTCTGTTGAGCTGTGAAGAATAAACCATTTTGGAATATTGCATGCACCTAAAGGATGCAAAATATAGAGACTTCAAGCAGAAATAAATATATAAATGTTTCAAAGACACACAAAAAGAATGCAATTAATGCCAGAAGAAATCCACAGTCATTTAAACGAAGGTTCTATTACTCCACCTTCGATAACATTGAAGGGATATTGTTGTCTCATTGAAGAGTCTGCAGGCACCCTAGGAATGGTACAAAAAAAGGCAAAGGAAGCCAAGAGAAAGACACAGGCAGTGGAACCGCTCTTTGCACAGCGCTGCTGGGGCAAATCCCCCTTCAGAGGAAACTGAAAGAAGTTAGCCAGGTGTGAGACTGACTTTATAATAATAAGGCTAGTTAATCTTTGTCCCTACCTCAGGCACAGTGCTCCTAAATTCCTTGGAATTTCCTGTAATGAGAGCTCTAAAGGTGTCTTTTGTTACGTTAATGAGGCAACCTTGGGAAAATTCCTAAGAGACTGGTTCCCAGAAGAGCCAACCAGGGGTTCAGCAGGTTGGAACTTCCAATCCCACCCCTTTGACCTCTAGGGAGGGGCTAGGGCCTCCATTAATCCCCAGTGGCCAATGATTTAATCAACTGTGCCTAGGTAATGAAGCCTGAATAAAAACCCAAAAGGACAGGGTTCAGAGAGCTTCTAGGGTGGTTAACGCATGCTGGTACTGGCAGGGTGATGTAGCCCAACTCCACAGGGACAGAGATTCCTGTGCTAACGACCCTCCCAGACCTTGCTCAATGTATTGCTTATCTGGCTGTTGCTATTAATATCCTTTGTAATAAACCAGTAATCTGGTGAATAAACTGGTTTTATGAGTTCTGTGAGCCATTCTTGCTAATGAATTGGACCCAAAAAGGGGTTGTGGGAGCCTCTGATTTATAGCCCATGTAACCAACTGGACCTGAGTTTTGGCACCTGAAGTGGAGCCCGTTTGTGGGACTGACATCCCCTGTCTATCTCGTGGGATCTCACTCTACCTCCAGGCAGATAGTGTCAGAATCAAGTTACATTTGTGGGGACAACAGTCATGTTATCAGAGAATTGAGTTAATTGTTGGTATGTTTTAAAAAAAAAAAAAAGCAAACACATTGGACCTGGCGTCTGAATCATGCCAGGTAAATAGGCTATTGGGAGGTCAGTTTGGGAGAGTGACAGAGGCACTTGTGATGTGACAAGCAGCAAGGTTCGGTCAGACTGGAAGGAGTGCCTGGTGGAGGTGGTAGGAGGTAAGAACAGCAATGATGAACAGCCAGCGTCTTGCTCGCTTACTCTGTGCCAGGCACCGAGCTAAGTCTGTTAAATGCCTTATCTCATTTCATTCTTTCCAGGGCCTGAGAGGTAGGAACATCTTGATCCCAGTTTTGCAAAGGAAAGGACTGAGATGCAGAGATTATGAAGGATTGGCCCAGGTCATTCAGCTTGGTAACTGGACAACCGCCAAGCGAGGAAGCCAGACTGAGATTTACCCCCCAGAAAGCCATGAGAAAATGTGAAAGGATTTTAACTAAGAGAGTGGCATGCTCAGATCTGCATTTTATAACTCTGGAGAGAGGAGGAGGAAAGAAGGGACCATGCAAGGGAAAGCAAATTAATACCAATTAGAAAGCTTTAGCAGATATCAAGGGCAAATGAGGCAGAAACTCGGCAGCTGGTGAAAAGACAAACCACTGGAGAGATATAAACTGTAGCGAACCATCACAGGCAACTCAAGAGTTAAAGCAATGAACTAAAGCAGATATTAAAGATGTTTTATTATTTTACACCCCCAAAGGATGATGGGAACCCGCACAATAATACAGGACTTCCCACCATGGTAAATATTTACTTGGCAATCTATGTAGAAAATCTGATTAGTGATTAATAAACTGAGTTATTTTAAACTCATGGGCCACAGTCATTAAGAAAAAGAAAATTGTCTCTCTTGGTGCATTATATTTTAATTCTAAGCAAGAAAACTTATTTAGCAGCCTGTGCTACAAAGCCTATAAACAACAGTTTGAAAAGTGGGACAACATAAACACAAGATTACTCTGACACTGCATGAGTCAGCCTCTACAAAATGGGACACATTTCTGTATCCCCAGACCAGTAGCCAGGGTTTGCAAGGGTAAAGGTCCATTCCCTGTGGTCACCTCTTAGCTCATGCTTTTGAGAGGGGAAAAAAAATGTTAGAGATTTCTATATGAATTGCAGTTTGAAAACATCACTTGGTTAGCAGCTCCAGGTACAGTTTTCCTCAATTTTTCTCTCATCTGTGTAAAAACTGGCCACAGTCAATTTTTACTACTCGTTCTCTCTCAAAAGACAATCAAAGCAGTAACTGCTAATAATTTTCCAGAAAAAGCAACACCAGAGAAGTGCTAGAAACTGAGTTCAGTTTGCTCAGTTCCACATGGCTTTTCCCACAACATTGTGAGCACACTAGGCAGATTCAAGGTGTAAAAATAGAATGATTGAGGATTTTGCAGAAAGGTCACTGGGAAGTTAAGTTCTTACAGTCCTATTTATTTTAATGGTGAAGATTGTTTAATCTGTTCATAGATTTTTTAATTATTTGAATCAAATTTTTATAAATCCTGTTCAAAATAAGACTTCATGTTTGGAGGTCGGGTTAACTTTTTGAGAAATACAAGATAAAGCTCCTTTGAATGGGATGTAGGGGTGACACTGTATTCTCTGTTTTCAGGTTCTAACACCCTTGGTTTAGTTTGATTCAGCAATGTATTTTAGCTTAAAACTTTTTAAAACTTTTTTCTTTTGTTTCTCTCCTTAATACAGTTTCAATGACTCTGTTTACATTGTCTTGGAAGAAGTATTCAACATCTGCATAAAATCCACCCTTAACTCTGAGATCCCTGGGAAGCACCCTTTTTTTTTTTTTCCTTTTAAAATCATCCAGAAATTGCTGGACCACCCAGAGTATGGGCTGATGATTTTTTTAAATCACTTTTGGGGCAATTTCAGCTATTACGTCTTTAAAAACATCTTGCTTTCCACTTTCTTTCCTCTCCCTCTTCAATGTACTCTCTCCCCCCCCCCGCCTATATATAATATACATATGCATGTATATATGTGTGTATATATAGATACATACTCACATATAATACACTCCCCCCCCCACACACACACACTCACTCTTTCTATTTTTCCCTGTTTGCCTTTATTTTCTTGAATAACCAAAGAATAATCAAATTAATTTTAAAGAACTTTTCTGCTAACTCCGATATCTGGTCTACCACCTGGTTTACTAGTGTTTATTTTGTGTCTTAGGGTTTGGCCCTATATCCTAATCCACATGCCTAGTAATTTTTTTTATTGAATGCCACATCCTGGGGTAAAACACTGCAGATGGTTCACAAAAAAGGGATCCACAAGAGAGGGATCCCTCTTCTTAATGTGGAAGGAGACTGATCACTTTAACCCAGACTGCTCTGAGCCAAGATTGAGCAGCAGTTCTGTTAAAATTCAGGCCAGTTCCTTCTTTGTGCCTGTTCCTAGGACCTTAGCCCTTCAACAGTGCTTTCAAAGAAGATCACTGTGATTCTTTTGGCCCCTCCGTAATGAAAAACTGCAGGAATTTCTGCTCTGATTTTCAGGAGATTTCAGCATAGCTCTTCAGCCTCCCATTCCACATGATGTCACAATTTGACAATAGTCTTGAGGAGGAGACCAGCTGTGTTTCAATTCCCACAAGGTTCCAAAATATCACTCCAATTCTGAGCAAATGACAAAAGCTCTGCTGGTTTCTCTGTCCACGGCCGTGGTCCTCTTTTGGAGGTCAAGCAGGATTCATAGATTATAGCTGTACCCAGCTCTGCAAATGTCTCCGGGGAAAAAATAAAAAGCTGGAGCTCTGCATCCACGTCAGTTCAGCATTCCTCGGGGATTCCTCCCTGTCCCCAGAAGCATTTGTTTTCTAGCTATCAAGAGGCTGCAGAAAATTCCACTCAGCTTTTCCGAGATGTGGGCTTGCTTAATTCTTTAGTAATTGTACAGAGCGGGAATTGGCCATTTGTTTAAGAACTTCCACATCCCCAAGCCTGTCGCACAGACCCTTCATGACGGCTACAATCACTGCTGCTTATTCTGCACCCCAGAAGTGTTAATAGTTTGCAGCCTGAGTTGAGCCCAGACTCTCAACCCATGCCCAGACTCATATAATGTCCATACAGAGAGCTCAAGCTCCTGACATCACTATCTACAAGTTTTTCTTTCCCTAGAATTTTATTCTGCAGCCCTCATAGGCCTGTGGTTCTCTGGCACTGGCTATGTTATGGCAGGACCAATAACTGAAAAAGTCAAATGGCACTCGGTGGGTCAGTTGTATTAGCCGGAGGGCTCAGAGGAGTTACAGACTCCAAAGTCTGATCCCCTACCTAACAGGCCGGAGGGCTCAGAGGAGTTACAGACTCCAAAGTCTGATCCCCTACCTAACAGGCTTTTAGAATACTCACAGGATTGGGGTGGGGGCTGGCGGATGCAGGAAGTAAGCAGGGTCACAAAGCTGAATGCCTGAGTTAGGCACCTGGGGGAGGGAATGCGAGGTGGGAGTTCTCAGAATTTACATTAAACAGCTTACAGAATTTACATCAAAAAGCTTTCAGAAACAGCTTTGTCTGTAATTTTCCACTTGAACTAAATCTTTTAAAATGTATATTTTATCTGACTTTCTAGTTTATTTCAGTGGGAGCATTGATCTGCTATGAAATTCTCCATCCTAACCAAAACAGAAGTCCTGACTTGGCTCTTATGTAAAGAAATTTCATTCTTCATTATTATACTTGTTCATGGGAATTATTTTCAGACCTTCCCAATACATATCTAATGGCTTTTACACAGGGCATCTTGCCACATAGATGAAGACTCAGAAATAATTTCATTTCAATGGAAAGGACAATCCATACACCATAATTTATTTTATCTTTTCAAAAAGTTGCTGGGTTATATTTATTTATTTATTATTTTTTGGTTGGTTCCCTAAGCGGGGATCAAACCCAGGCCATGGCAGTGAGAGCGCCAAAGTCTAGCCACTACACCACCAGGGAACCCCCCATGAATATTTTAAATTTATCATCAAAGGTAAGGAAAATTATCAACACCCATTTTTCTATAAATTTTAGCTTTTAGATAGCATGAATTCTATATTAATAATTTCTAAATAAGAATTTCTTTACTCATAAATTTTGCATGAGTGCATTTTCTAATTACTTATCTAAAGATTGGTAAAATAAGCTGTATGCTTGTGTCTTTTCTGTTCCTTGTCCCCACTTCAGTGACATCGGTTGCAGATTAACTCCACTCTTGCCCCACACCTCTACCTCAAGCATCCCCACATGCCCTTCTCCCCCAGTGTTGATTGCCATGACCAGTGAGGGGAGAACGGAACCAGAGGTAAGGCCACGGGGAGTTAAGAAAAACACACAGACACACACAGACACAACAGATAGCAAAGCTGGGACCGGGTGGTTCCCTGTGCTCTGATGAGACACAGAGACCCTTCAGGTCTGCAACGAATTTATTTTATACCCCAAGAACAACAGTGGGGTAACTTCTTAATTGCAAAACAATGTTGCCAACCCCCATCCTTTCATCCTGAGTCAAGAACTTTATGATTCCTCTGCCTAGTGTCCTTGTTAACCAAGTTCCAGGCAGCCTTGCAAGACCCTTGAACTTTGGATTCCAAGTACATAGGTAGCCTTGCTAAACCTATTTTCTCCATAGACCTGGCTTCTGGCTCAAACTCTGCCCATGGTTGATTATAAGAGTTTTGATACTTTTTTGTTCAAATGTAATTTTAGTTGGGAATAGAAGGATTTGTGACTTCTAAAATATACAGGCATTTGATATCAGCATTTGTCTGGTATAATGGAAACAAGTTCTGACACCTCCTTCCTTTTATAGAACAAAAGCAATGGTAATATTAGTATACCACCCTCTGCTTACAAAGTAGCTTTATGTAATCTCATATTTACATCTCAAAAAGCATATAACAAAGTTATTATCATCCCCATTTGAAAACTGAGAATACTAAAAAAAAACTTAGAGAATAATTGATTTCCCCAAAGTAAAACAACTAGAAAGGAGCTGAACTGGAGCTCAAGTTGAGGTCTCCCAATTATAAATTGCACACTGTTTCCTTTAACTTCTTTGTTTTAGTGAAGATAAAAGCATAGCAAGTATTGTGCTAGGAACTGGAAAAACAATCATATAATGTTCTGCCCTTATGTCTACATGTTGCATGGGAAGACGCAGACTAATGACCCCACAACTTTCAGATAGTGCAATAAATACCTCATTAACCAATGATGGTGTGAAAACATAGAGACTTGAATTTACATTAAAAAGCACAAATTAGTAAAGACTTATCTGAGGAATGATGCTTGCACTGAATGTTCAAGGTGCAAAGATTGGGTGAAGACCAAAGGAAGAACATGGTCCAGAAGCAACAGTAAGTGGAAAGA
>PVJL010018670.1:0-15435 GCA_004026885.1 Lyroderma lyra | reverse complement strand
ACTCAGCTGTAAGAAAAGATGAAATATTGCCATTTGCAACAAAATGGATGAACCTGGAGATCATCATGCTTAGTGAAATAAGCCAGACAGAAAAAACAAAGAACTGCATGATTTCACTCATATGCGGAATATAAAACTGAAAGCAAAGAAAAAAAGAAATGAACAAACAAATAACCCATGGACACAATTGATAGTTTAATGTTTATTTGGGGACGTGTGGGTTAGGGAGGGGAGAAAGGGGAGGGGGTGGGAGAGGAGGGCGGGAAGCTAAATATTAGGTGATGGAAAGAAGTCACATTAGGTGGTGAACTTATTGTACATCAAGTTGACAATGCACTGTAGAATTGTATGCCTGAAATCTATGTAATCCTTGCTAACAGATTTCACCCCAGTAAGTCTAACAATAAAAATGAATTAAAGAAAAAAAAAGAACCATTCAAAAAAAAAAAAGAAAGATCCTAAAAAAAAAAATTAAAAAAATAAAAAATCACTTATGACACTGCCATAGTTTTAAAACATCTTCATTCATACATCTCACTTAACATTTCATGAGCTTGTACCACGTTTTTGGTTTTAGGCTTTTTTTAAAAATAGTAAACCAAGATATGATGAAAATGTTTATTTTTATTTCCTATTTTGAAATTGACTCCAAGCAAACAATTGTTAACAAAATCATATGCTTCCTTTTTCTAAAACAAGCTTTAACTGTCAGATATCAGGTAACATAATGAATTTGTAGGTTAGAATGAAGTTAGTTAATTATAAAGACACCTTCACCCAGCTATAAGCATAAAACGCAATGAATTTTGGCCAACTTAATATATTTAAAAGCACAAAGTGTGCATTTCTTCTTATAGAAACCATGAATCATTTATTCCCATGTGGTCATTCCTCTTCTCTCCATTGAATCTTAAGAAAAGTTAATTTTGTCAAGAATGGAAGGATATCCTAAAGAAGCACTTTCTGGCTTTATCCAATATGAGAGAAATATTCACATTCTGAAAACAATGTTTAATACCTATGAACAATGTATTACATAGCAGGAAGGCAATTTTTGTAAGATAAAAAGTGAAACTTGGTGATGGCAGGGACATACACCCAGTTGGCCTAGGACAATACTAAGTTTTGCCCAGTTACGTTCCCTATGTAAGTGTTCCCATGCCTCCTGTCACTCTCAGAATTTCCCAGTTTGGTCAGTAAATCACAGGGTTACCCAGAACAGGGCTATAGGCATGTGAACAATAATGCAGTAAAAAGTTAAAAAAAATATTTTAAAAGACAGGTATATTTATATTTTTGTCCTTGATTTTAAAATCAATTTTGTTATCTGTCCTTAATTTACCAGCATACTGACAAAAGCTTTAGGAGAGCACTTTCTTGGAAGAAAAAATGGAGACCAAAGGACATTCATGGCTTAGCTTCCAGGTCAGCAGGGACTCTCCCCACAAATTTACTGGTCATCTTGTCTCTGTCCTCACCCTCTGTGCAAGTATAGCAAACGCAGCTGGATGGTACCTGAAACCCAGCACCAGTCCAGCCGCCTATGGGCAGTATGAATGGCTTTGCGGCTGAATTTAATTCTGATCAGGAATGGGCAATTTAATGTCTGATGAGGCATCTGTGTACTGCTGCATGCCTAAGTATAGATGTTTGAAAATTAACCCTGATGTCTGTTTATGAAAGTTTAACAGTAATGGAGCTTTTATCAAAGTTCTCATCTGATTAAGTATTTATTCTTCCAAGTAAGCATTGTGTGTCTCAGAGCACTAGTTTGATGTCCACCCTTGGACAGACATGTGTGTGTGCCAGGCAGCACAGAAAGCTTCCATCAGGCAGTGTAGTAGCTTTCACATTATGTTACTTAACTCTTAGGACCTCTCTCTACACTGGAATAATGACTGAGTTCATTTAAATGACAAAATTTCCACCTCTGTGAGCTATGTGTTTTCTTCTTCCCTCTACCCCTGTTGTGATGTGCCACTCTGTGTTTTAGAAAGATGGAGAGAAGCAAGAGGGAAATGCTGTGAGTCCTCACTGGTCCTGTCCAACATAGTAGTTGTATAGACGCTGTTTGAGGTCAAGCTGGTGGTTCTCTCTCAACAACCGATGAGCTTGAAGACCATGGTTGGTTATGAGTCGGCCATTGTTTCCTGGCACACCTCTCAGCTATGACCCTCCTCACTCAATGGTAGACTGGCTCTGTCTCTGCCACTGAAGAGGTACACAACCTGGAGTTTGATGCCTCAGTTTTTCTATCGGTAATGTAGTCATCATAACCATTTTTCTAACTGACTGAGATGGTTAAAGTAGATCTCCCTTAGATAGTGCCCTGCTTGTCTTGAGTCCTGTGACCCTGTCAGCTGTTATGGGTCATTGTCATCTGCCCTGTGACTTCCATTCTCACTTCCAATGTAGTTTGTACACTATAGTAAAGTAAGTTAGCCCTTCCCATACGTAGGTTTATAAGTTTGGCTCTCACTTGCTTGTATAAAAATGTAAAAATGTTTGTATAAAGCCTCTGCTAAGCTGGGTACTTAATGAGAATGGATCACAAGGCAGCATTTTTATTAAAAATTTAACAATGTGCCTAGTGGGAGAAAAAGTTGGTAACTTTTTGAAAAGTAGCATTTTTCTTTTAAAGAGTATACATACAATTTTTATGTATATTAACTGTAATTTTATCTTGGTCTTATTAAGTATTTTAGTGCTCTTATTTTTCTTTTATCTTCATTTCCTTTTTCCTATTACAAATCAGAATTTTCTGTGATATCTTAACAGGTGTATTGAGATTACAGTTCAGATTAATGAACACTAATCCTAGAAAAAGACTTGGGAATATATTATATTGAAGGTAATTTCTTACTCTGTATGATAACTAAGGTATAAAACTGATAGAATGGATTGTTTTCATGGCTTTTTGAATTAGGGGAGTGTAACATGAACTGCCACAGTTCTCCTGGGCTCTTAGTAGCGGAACGATTCTTAAAGCTTCTCCATCTCACCAGCAGTACTATCCATCCTAACATCCTGTCTGTAACCATGGCAGAACGCCGATAAGTGTGTTCCTGCTGTAAAACTAAAGCTGTGGACTTGGAAACAGCAGTCATCTGCTATGGGCTTATTATGTTTCTCCATCCAATTCACCAGGAGGAATTAGGGTATATCTCTTGGGCTGCAGTGTGTTTCTTTCTTTTTTTTTTTTTTTTTTTTTTTTTTTTTTTTTTTTTTTTTTTTTTTTTTTTTTTTTTTTTTTTTGCTTTGTGGTATGTGGGTAGCTCCCTGACTTGGAATTGAACCCAGGCCACAGCGCTGACAGCATCAATGCTGAAGCCTTAAGCTACTATACCATCAGGGAACTCCCTGCAGTGTGTTTCTTACTGAAAATAGTCAGTGGTGCATGTTACTACCAACAGAAACTGAGACAGGGCTTTTGTTTCCTTAGAGAAGGTATTGTCCTATAAGCTCCCCCGAGACCATGCCACTGGGGCCTCTCAAACTGCCTGTGAGGTCTCCCTCCCTCCTTCAGGCCAGATGCCTTTGCCTCTGCAGTGGGCTGGCGCTGGCTCCTGTTACTGCTGGGTTCTCACATGAGGCCCTTATTACAGGGACAGTTTTTCAGGCTGAAAGGAAAGTCCAGTTGCTCTATTAATTCAGACAGTTTATCATGCTAAGTCATTGTCATGTACATAATTGTACATTATGAAATTGCTTTTTATTATCGGGTGTGTAATAGTTATTTTATAAGTACCTTCCAGTGACTCCCAGGGCTGCTGGGAGATGAAGAGATACTTGGTGACACCTCACTTGGTGCCACTTAGATTCTCTTGGTGACTCTTCCCTTCCCCCTCTAGAAGATTCCCTTGTAACCCTCAGTGGATGCTGTTGTAGGTGTGAAAATGTGTGTCTGTGCCCTCATGTGACCTTTAAAACTAACTGCATGATGTGTCTGCACTTTTTCTGGTTGTCAAAATAGGCACTGTGTCAGAACTGCAGCAGTTGTATTCTGCTCCAGTCCAGACTGACTCCTGCTGAAGTCTCCTGGAGTGAGTACAGAGCATGCGGTCCCTGAGGGTGTGCACGGGTGCCACCACAATGGCCACAGCCATACAGTGTTGGTGGCTTTAGGCCAGGAGAGTCCAGTTTAGTTAATTCAGGGGCTTAAAAAATACAGACACAGAAGCCTTTCTGCACCATTTACAAGATTTTCACGTTCTTTATGCTTACTGTTCATTACACACAGATTAGCGTGTCCTCAATTTTGAAGGAGAAGAAATGGATTTTCACTTTGTCCTTAAACATAAAACTACTGACTCATTTTAAGTGTCTGTTTTGTCTTTTGGGGGATGGGGAGTCAGGAAAGCAGAACATGGCAAAAGAGAGCAAGCTCAGCCCTTAGCTGACTGTCACCAGTGGTTAGGAGCATCGGGCACACAGTCACTTCTGCTTTGGCATTGGTATGAGCCCTGGAGTAATTCCCAAGTCAGCCAGTGCTGCCTGGCTTTGTTATAAATACACATTCTTGCATGAGACTAGCCCCGTGTACTGAGTGTCATGAGGCTGTACCATCATGTGACACTATAAGCCTTTCAAGTTAGACATTGGTTTTTAAAAACAGAACTGCATTGCCATCCAGGGATCAGTTCCCAAAGGATCCAGCCTTGCCTTAGAGGTGGTGGTGAGGGGCTCAGGGGGAGCCCATCCTACCTCACTGCCCTGAGGGCTCTGGGGGATGGGCCCTGTTCTGCTTTGTTCTGTTTTCAGCTCTCAGTCTGAATATATGATCCATTTTATCATCTTTCTTTTTAGTTGATAACTTTTAGATGGATTCCAAAATGAAGTCAGTCAAGAAATCCTGTCATTAGCATGCAGTCCTTGATGTTTTACCTAAATTTTCAAAGCAGCTAAAGCATATGCGAGATTAAGGAAGCATGGGACCCCACAGCGGACAGGCAGGAGCTGGGCATGGGCTGAACACTGATGTGGTGTCTGTTCTTATTTTCCAGCTGACCCACATGACTTCTACAGGTGATTCTGCAGCATTTTGAATCCAAGGAGGATGACATATTAGAATCCAAAAAAACTTTAATTTGTTAATCATTGTTATGTGTAACCTGAGATATTTAGAGTTTTTAATTAGATAAAAGTTCATAAATACTATAGAATATTGTATAATTTAATATTTCTTATATTTATATAAACTTATGCCTTTATCTTGTATAGTTACTTTTGCATGTATATCTATGGTATAAATGTCCTTGGAAATTTATATTCTTATATTTAATTTTACTGTGTTAATGAATGTACTGTAATGCTTGTATGTATGAATCCTATAAACAAATAAAGCCATATATAAATTACTTATTTATTTTAATTATTAATTAATTTTTTAATTATAAGTCATTACAGAGAAAAGGGTTTTACTGCATTTGTAAAATCATCATGGTGCAGTGCATCATTGTTTGTTAGCATAACCTAGCTCCACAACAACCATTTTGAAATAACCGGACCTAGTTTCAAGCAATTGTTGTGTTTCAATGACTAATCCAACTGTACTTCTAGAAAGAAATGCTTTATTCTGCGGTGTGAACAGATTAAAATATCTGGTGTGAGACATCAGCTTCTATTAACATTTGGACTGAATGAACTATTAGATCACTGACAATATCTTGGTACCTTCATAGCCTCCTCTGTGTGGATTTGGATAGCTAGTCTTCAGTGCCTGGCAGAAGTCATGAACTGGAGACAAATCTCAGCCAGAAGAGAAAGACTGGGGTAGGAGAGCCGGGGGCCGACCTCAGCCTGCCCTGGTGGCAGGGCTCCTGCACAGCCACTCTTAGGGGGTCCCAGTCATGGAGCACTGCACACGCACTGCAAAGATGGTCGTGCATACAGGAGATGGCACTAGGTCCTAAATATAATGTGTGGAGACTCTGATAATTGCCTTATTTTTTATGTAAGTTATCTTTTTACATTTGTTTATAGACATGTTTAAACAATGGACTTAGTCTTACATTTTTAGATTTTGATGATAAGAGCCAATTTGAATGGATTGAGTAGCCTGTATAAATTTTACTGTGTAAATGGTACATGAAAAAGTTATCAGGAAATGTGTTCAGGTCACAGTGTGTTATTTATTATGCAGCCAATGCATGTTTTTTTTTTAATATTGGTTTTCTGCATTTGATTTGTACACATCACTGTTACAATTCTGTTTCTCTTGTTCTTTTGTGAAATTCCTGATTATGTAACCCAGTAAGTGCAGGCTACTTTTGGATTCTTTATATCAGTGTTATTTATTGCTTTCTTTCCTTAAAGTACAGAAGCATTTCCCAGGGCCAAGAGAGAATAGGAGAACAAGCTGTAACTGCATTGCAGCTGCTTTGTCTCATGGGCTAGGTGGAACCATGGAAGCAGTGTGATCATGTGGAAATTCTATTCTAGAAGCAATTGATGGGACAAAAAAAGCTGGAGGTTGGAAGTATAGGGTCAGTGTCAGGTGGTTTCTGTCCTCGGTTCTGGAGGCCCAGATGCTTTACCTCAGCAATACCTCAGGAGAAGTAGGCTCTTGGAGAACAAGAGGCCCAGGAGATAAGTGAAAGTAGACACATCTGTGCTCATGTAAACAGTGCACGGACATTGCTGATAAAAGGCAGCCCTTGATCTGGGGCTCAGGCTATGAGACTGGATGTGTGTGTCTGTGTCTGTCTGTGCTGTTTCTCCACTTCCTTCCTCTCCTGCTGGTCTTCCCCAGTGATAACAAGGTGGCACTCTGAGCTGTGTTCTTCCGTTTCTATGGCCCCTGGGAACCAGGGATCTATTTCTCTACTAGTTCAAACCAAGGCCTGAGTCATAGCAGTCCAGTCTGGTGGAGGGGAGCTCACACTAGTGGGTGGAAGCTCACAGAGGCTTGCTATGGGGAGCACCTCCAATGCTTGGCCTTTTGGCTAGTGTTTTCCTTCCTTGGGTTTGTGGAATCATGAAGCTAGTGGCATCGCGGCCCTGTTGAATGGGCACTGCTCTGAGGTTACCTCGGTTTTAATTTTTCTGTCTCTCCAGGGCTGACAGACTCCTCTTTTCAATGACACATGTTTTCTTTATGTTGATGAAAACATTCCAGATTGTTTCTCTGAGGGTTTAGCTCTCAGGTAACTGCTTTACTACTTAGGACCTGAGCTTGCCAATCTTCCAATTTAATCTAGGGGCAGCCTTATTTTCTGCATTTTCCAGTTCTTGGAGTTAAGCATGTGATTTAAAACAATGTAGTGTGTCCTTGCTTTCTCATCTAACATTTCATTTTCCTGACCAAACCCAGGAAAGCCTTGAATATCTTAAAGCTTCTGGGAACAACCCAAGTCATCATTGGTTCACTAACTTGATTTATGCCTTTTGAAAACGTCAGTTGAGAAACAACCTAAAGAAAGATGCTCCTGTAGTTTTGCTTTCCTAAGAACACTCATTATCCATTCCACTTAGTTCTGCCCATCTTATTTTGTCCCAGGGCTTGCCCAAAGCAGGGAGGGGACAGGAGTCATTCTACAGTCCCAGTGTGGTCATATTAAAGTCTGTCTTGGCTCTTCCCATTATTGAAAACTTTTAGTTAAGACAATTTCACCCTCATAATTGAGGCCCCTATGTTTCTCTTCTCAAGTTTCACATCATGCATTGTAAGGTAATTGTGGTGCTTGGGTTTTGTTTTTCACTTTCACTATCTGAGTCCCACCTTTCTTTCCTCTGTCCTTGGGGAGGCAGATAGGTGGATATTCAACTGCTCCTACTGCTAACAATCTAACGACTGACATACTTGTCGATGCATTTCTAGTTACCTTCAATACTTTTGTTTCTCGTGTTTCCTTAGCTTCATCCCTTGGTGAGACTGAGTGGCCAGTGGTTTTCCTGGTTTGAGTCCTTGACTCTGGTGCACCTTTGCAACTTCTGCTGTGTGAGGCCTGTATTTGGTGCACCCCACATCTGGAGCTTGGGCAGTACAGTAAGTGCAAAAAGAAGGAAGGGGCGTTCCCTGCTGGAGCCTCTGGGGAGGAGCTCCTCTGGCCAGTTTCTGACAGTTTCTGGCTCCCTTGGCTGTGTCCCATCCCTCCAATCTCTGCCTCTATCTGCACGTGGCCTCTTCTGTCTCCGCCTTATCTTCTGTCTCATAAGAACATTGATTGGTCTTCCACCCACTGATGTAATCCATGGTGACATCATCTCAATATTTTTCACTTAATTCCATCTACAAAGACCCCTTTTACAAATAAGTTTACAGTCACAGGTTCCACAGATTTGGACACACATATCTTTATGGGGCCACCATTCAACCCGTGACATGACCATACTTTGCTTTTGGAGAAGACCTGGATAAGAAGGCTTATACATTCTTATATGAGTTTTGGACTGATGTGTGTCCAGGACAGAGGCCTCACCAGAAAACAATTCTGCTAGATCTCAAACTTAGACTTACAGTCTCCAGAACTGTGATAAAATAAATGTCATCTGTGTTTATCACTCAGTCTGTGAAATTTTGTTATGGCAAATGAAGCCAACAACTACAGAGCTCATGCTGTGGATTGAGAGTTATCTGAGAATTCCTCCCCATGATCCCCCTCTACATGCAGTCATCTGACCACTTCCCCATTGCTTCTACACTGCTCTAGTTCTAAATCTGGATCTGCTGTCATGTAACTGGAATTTCCATATTCTCTCGATTATACTCCTATACCCTCTGGATTTTACCTCATGCCTGAAAGAATGCTCCTTCTCAAAGTTAAAATAGGATCATATCACTTTTGCCATGAAGTCCTCATCGTCATGCTGAATCCCAGACTCTTCTCCTTTTAACACTGTGTGGGATACACAGGTCTTATTTCTGTGCAGGAAACAAGCTCAGGTCATCGGGATGGACACACAGAGGAGTCAGAGCACACGAAGGCACCCATGAAGCCATGCACATGAGAGGTGTGAATGGAATTTAACATGGAAACAAGGGAATTAAACATTTATTCTGACAGGAGGATGTTGGGCAGGTCTCCTGGAGAACATACTGTCTTGGAAGATGGACTAGTCTAACACTTGTGAGTGTGAAGTGAAAAAGGGCCCTGAAGCAAGTGTGGCCTTCCTGAACCTGTAAGTTCTCTATTCCCAATGCACATTGCCAGAATCAATAAGTGAATGGGCCAGTAAGTGAGATAAATGGCTATTAAATACAGTGATAGTTAGAAGCAAGAATTTGAGGATATTAATTAATCTGTAAATTAGGCTTCTGATTCAGAGATTTCTAGTTAAATCTATTCTAAATCCTAACAAAACCAAGAACCTTTGTGTGTTTAATTCAAATCTACACAAAAGCGGATAAATAATGTCCCTGTGATATAACAGTTTTACTATTGATATCATTGGGTGGAAGATACAATTTCCCTCTAAAATTTGTGCCATTGGATTCACTATCATTTCAGTTCTGGTGTTGATATACAAGCATATTGGACTGTGAGAGAAGGTCTTATAAATGAGGGTCTTTTCAACATGTGTTACAAAACATTGGGTCTTTGGAGCTCACCACTCCACTCTTTAGATATTATTTCCCAGTTCTCTTGCACAGAATTATAGATTTATTAATTTTTATATATCTTAAGCATCTTCTGTTTCAAATATTCTTTTATTTTTTCAAAAACACTTCTGGTCACCTGCACAATTACACTTAAAACAACATTACATCACCACATCTCTGGACATTCGTAATTTTATTCTCTCATTTCTTGAGACCTCAAGCCTCTCCTTTTTTGAGTTAAAATTAATTTCATGCATTTTTACAATTTTGGCCAGAATAATTTCTAATTAATTTCTTTTCAGAAAAATATATGGGTGGGAATATATTTTGAGCAACTATGTATCTGAAAATCTGATTTTCCCTCACACTTAAACAATGGTTTAGCCAGGTATGAAATTCTGAGATTATATTATAAATCTATATTTTCAGAGCTCTGGAAACATTGCTCTGTCATATTCTTGAAGTTAACACTGTGCATGAGAACTCTGCTTCTGATCTGGTCTGCTGCTCTTATCAGGCCACGTGGTTGTTTGTTTATTTTTTCTATCTTTTTCTCCCCCTTTACCTTAGCATTCATATATATTACCAGGATACAGAATCTAGGTTCGTGTTGTTTTAATTATTTATTCTTGCAGTGGATGAGCCCTTTCAAATTGAAGACCTAACTGTTCTCTAGATTTAAAATGGCAGTCACATTCATTTATAATCAGGATTCTTAAGTCATGGAATAGATCTTTTCCCTACATACTGCAGACTACAGAACTGGACAATTCTTTATCCTTACATTTCACAAAATATCTTAAAAATTTTTTACCTTGAAAAGCAACACGTAGCCCCAGGAATTCATGATGTTTTCTTTGATTCCCACAGTTGGGTTCATGGAAAATATTTTTCAGTTGTTAACTCCTAGAACGTCTGTGATGCTCACTACAGCTGAAACTCTAAGAAAATGCTAGAAAACCATGTAGTTTATTACTTTAAAATGCTAGAAATTTTGTACCCAGTTTCTTACATGCAGTTAGCACAGCAAACTGCTCTGAGAAGATTGCCTTACTGTTCTGCATCTGAAAGAGGAGCAAACATTCTGAGAACACCAGCGTTGAACTTACTCAAAAAAACAGAGTGCCTTATATTCCATTGTTAAAGTTATTACTCAAAAGGGAGTAAGCCACACCTACTGACAACTCTGCTATTATTCTGTGATTAGAATAAAAAGATTTGTGGTTAAGCTAAAAGGCCCTATAAATATTTTTTCATTTGCATCCTTAAAATGCAGCATGACTATTACTGTTGCAGGAGGAAATGAGATGTATATGTTAGCCATCTCTGTGGATTACATACTGTGAAAATAAATCAAGTGGGAGGAAATTTTCTCAGAGAAGCTCATTTAATAATAAGTGAGCAACTGGCCAAAACTGCAAAGTGTGGAAAAGAGGAAAATCACCCAGTAGTGTTTTCTCTGTAAAATCACAGAAGTAAATGTTGTCAGAATAAAACTTATTCTTAAGATTTATGACTGACAAACAGCCCTGTAGCCACTCAGCCAGCATCCCCCACCTTATGTAGGATATCATTTTCAACAATTACCACACTTAATTAAAAAATAAAAAATGAGCACATGTAATTGTCATATGCTATTTGTATTTGCTAAAATGAGAATATAAACTTGCAATCTGTAGCCTGTTCTTTATTTCAAATATGAACAATGCAGGGAGGAGCAGAGGTGGATTTAGATCAGTGGCCTCTTTCTCGGCTTCTTATGGACACAAACATACCAGAAAGCACCACTGTATTTGTGATCTCCCACTTCATGTCCATCATCTTATAGAGCTTTTACAATGAATGAAAATTTCAATAGCATTTAAGAAATCTGCTATAACCTGTATTTCTTATATTTGAGCAAAATGACATGGAATGTTATATTATAACGTAGATTAAAATATCTAATATAGTTTCATTAATACAGGAGAAAGGGCTGTTTAATGAAAAATAGAATGTCACACAGTTTGCACTGTACAAGTTGGCAATTGGTGTAAAACTTACCTTTGATTAAAATTTTAAATAAATTGGAGATCCATAATTTACATTTGTTTTAGGGTTCTGTTAATAACAAATTACTATACCGTGTAATGTTTTGGATGTAACACTATTTCTAAATTTTTGCCAAAATTATGCTGTACTTTTAGATTTTTGAGTAGTAGGAGACAGAGGGACTATGGAGAATCTAATTTGAGAAAGCAGAAGAAGTTAATAAGTTTCCCTGCCATTTTCATTGTTCAACCATTCTCTATTATCCATTTATTTACCTAATATTTATCAAGCACCTACAATGTGCTGGGCATTCTGGTTGGTATTGTGTAAGACAAAAGACATGGGCCCCTTTGGAGTTTATACACTAGTGATGTAAAAATATGTTCAACTATAAAACGCAAATCAATATATTTATTATGCATTGCAAATGTTAAAAGTGCCATTAAAAGAAAGAATTTAAAATTACTTTCTATGGGAAGTAATAAAGGCAGATTAAATTTAAATTGTGAAAAGAGCGGTGTATATACAATACAGACAAGGCATTTCAAAGAAAGGAACATATGAACTGAGACCTGAAAGATACATACAAATTTCTTTTCTCTTATAACTAATTTTTTGCTAACCTTTATCAACTACTATCATATGATGGATGACATTTTGTTTATATATTAAAACTGGCTGAAAATAGAAACAAATGTCGTACAGATTTTTAAAATTAAGTACATAGATTAGAATAAAATGTATCTCAATGAGAATTCATTCATATTTAAGAGTTTATTTAGAAAAAATCAAAGACAATATTTTCTTTTGGTACACTATATAACAAACTGAAAAAATTCTTAGCATCCTATTAAAGATTACTAGGAAATAATAGCCTATACATTTTGCTCACATTTCAATATTTTTAAACCTTTGTAATTTCATACAAATGATAGAATAATTAGATAGCTAGAATAAATTAAAATATTTAATATTTATATGCCACTGTTAAAATGAAATATTTTCTCTTTAATCTAGAATGGTTATTAATTCACAAGTTTACGTATCTTACAAGTAAGCAATTTCTAATGTTAAAAATGATGATGGATCTGAAAATAGATCATGAGTCTGAAATATACATAAAAATACAAAAATGTTACAAAGGATGGGATGTATAAAGAAACTATCTTCTCACAAAATTCCAATATTTTATGTAAAGTAGTATAGTATTAACTATAAGAAGATCATAATAAGTTATCCTTAGAATATTCTGCAGTGATGGGCATGCCCTACATTTGCATTGACCTTTAAGGTAGCCAGTAATCACACATATGAGATGTTGGTATTGTGACCACAGAATTAAATTTTAATTTCATTTAATTTTAATTAACTTATAATTTAAAAGAAAATCACCACATGTGACTAGTAGAAACCATTTTGTACAATGCAGCCCTAGAACAATCACTGAAAAAGAATGGAAAGTAAGACTTTAAAAGCTGAGCATGCACTGTAGAATTGTATGCCTTAAGACTATGTAATCCTTGCTAACAGATGTCACCCCAATAAGTTTAACAATAAAAATGAATTTTAAAAAATTGAATTGTAAAAAAAAAAGATAAAAAAAGAAAATTTGACTTTTGAAAGTTGAAAAGAAAAAAAAAGCTGAGAATAAAATTGAAATAACAAAAAACAAAGAAACAAAAAGAACAACAGCAAATCAAGTAAGCCCCCCCGCAGAAAAAGAAGATATAGAGGGAAACCAACAAATGAATTAAATGCAAAACAAAGAGAAAGCACAATGGCTGACCATTTTTATAATTAAATATAGACTAAACCTTTCAATTAAATGGCAGAGAAATTCAGAATAGATGAAAAAGAAAAAGACCCCACTTTATTCTGTTTATAGAGAACACTTTAAATAAGGACACCAATAGGTTGATAATAAAAAGAAGAAAAAATGTATGACAATGTACTAGTTTCCTAAAGTTGCAGTAACAAATTACCACAAGGTAACAAGCTTAAAACAACAGATATTCACTCTTTTACAATTCTGGAGTCCAGAAGAAGAAATAAAGTTTTGGTAGAGCCATTTTTTCTTGAGGAATCCTTCCTTGCCTCTTCCAGCTTCTGGTGACTCTGGGAGATTATTGGCTTGTGGCAGCATCACTCGCATCTCTGCCTTTGCTTTCAGTTGCCTTCTTTCATGTGTCTCTAAGAGTCCTTTTCTGTCTTTTATAGATCAGTCTCATGGGATTTAGGAGCCCCATAATCTAATGGGATCTCGACACCATCTTTACCTTAATTATAATCTGCAAAGACTCTATTCCCAAATAAGGTCAAATTCTGAATTTCAAGGTCGACCTGCATTTTGGGGAAACTATTTAAGCTACTACACATAAAAAATTTTAATCATGAAAAACTTGGCAAATTTCTGTTAATATCATGCTATATAGGCTTCAAGATAAGGAGATTTCTTGGAAACAAAGAGGATAATTTCCCAATGTTTAAAGGGTCTGTACATCAGGATGACATAAATATAAAAATGTGACTTGAAAACCTTTGTCCGCAAAGCCTTATGTACCCCAATATTCATTGCAGCGCTGTTCACAGTGGCCAAAACATGGAAACAACCAAAGTGCCCTGTGACAGACGACTGGATAAAGATGCTGTGGTATATATATATATATATATATATATATATATATATATATATATATATATATATATATATATATATATATATAAAACAATGGAATATTACTCAGCTATAAGAAAAGATGAAATATTGCCATTTGCAACAAAATGGATGGACGTGGAGATCATCATGCTTAGTGAAGTAAGCCAGACAGAAAAACCAAAGAACTGCATGATTTCACTCATATGTGGAATATAAAACTGAAAGCAAAGAAAAAAAGAAATGAACAAACATCCCATGGACAAAATCAATAGTTTAATGTTTTTTGGGGGATGAGCGGTTAGGGAGCGAAGAAAGGGGAGGGGTGGGAAAGGAGGGGGGAATCTAAATATGAGGTGATGGAAAGAGAAGTCACATTAGGTGGTGAACTTATTATACATCAAGTTGACAATGCACTGTAGAATTGCATGCCTGAAACCTATGTAATCCTTGCTAACAGATGTCACCCCAATAAGTCTAACAATAAAAAGGAATTGAAAAATATATGGATTTTGCTTTCCTTTTACAGTTGATCTCCAATTTCAGAGCTTTATGGTCTGAGAATACACTTGGTATGATTTTGATCTTCTTGAATTTGCTGAGGCTACTTTTGTGTCCCAGAATATGGTCTATTCTTGAGAATGTTCCATGCGCACTAGAAAAGAAGGTATAGTCTCTCTTTGCTGGATGAAGTGTCCTGTAAATGTCAATGATGTCCAATTGCTGTAATGTGTCGTTTAGAGCTTTTATTTCCTTATTTATTTTCTTTTTGGATGATCTGTCCATGGCTGTTAGCGGGGTGTTTAAGTCCCCCACTATGATTGTGTATTCAACAGTTTCCCCTTTCAAGTCTGTTAGTAGATTCTTTGTATAATTTGGTGCATCCTGGTTGGGAGCATATATGTTGATGAGTGTCAAGTTTTCTTGTTGTTGCATTGTGCCTTTTATCATTATGTAATGACCATCTTTGTCATTTACTATCTTTTTTAACTTGAAGTTTATTTCATCAGGTATCAGGATGGCCACTCCTGCTTTTCTCTGGTTACCATTTGCTTGGAATATTGTATCCCATCCTTTCACTCGGAGTCTGTGTTTGTCCTTACAGCTGAGGTGTGTTTCTTGGAGACAGCATATGGATGCATGCTGTTTTTTAATCCAGTCTGCTACTCTGTGTCTTTTTATTGGTGAGTTCAGTCCATTGACATTTAGA
>PVJL010018669.1:0-15432 GCA_004026885.1 Lyroderma lyra | reverse complement strand
AAAAAAAAAAAGATATACACAGAAAAAAGAAAATAATGATAAATTGCATAGAAGAAAGCATAGGTCCCAAACCTGTAGACCTTGCTTCAGAAAGGGTTTGATGAATGTTACCTCAAAGGCAAGGGAAGTAAAAGTCAAAAGAAATGAATGGGACTGTACCCAATGTAAAAGCTTATACACAGCCAAAGAAACCATCAAGAAACAAAAAGGTTACCAACAGAATGGGAGAAAATATTTGCAAGCAATGACTGAAAGGGGGTTAAAACATAAACTGTATAAAGAACTCCTACAACTCAACAACAGACAAACAAACAATCCCATGAACACATGGGCACAGGACTTTGACAGACACGTTCCCCAATAAGACAGATTAATCAAACACGCAAGAGATACATACAAAATGTTTAAGTACACTGGCTATTAGAGAAATGACATGAACTACCACTTCATACCTGTTATTAACAGGAAGGCTATGATCCACAAGACAAGTAATAACGAGTGTTGGAGAGGCTATGGGAATAAAGACCTCTCATATGCTGCAGGTGTGCATGTCAATTGGCAGCAACGATGGAAAACAGTACAGAGATTCCCCAGAATGTAAAGAATGAATATACCATACAACCAAGCAATAACTTCTCTGGGTATCCAACCTCCAAATCTAAAAACATGTACTCATAGAGATATACGTACCCCTGTGTTCGTTGCAGTACAAGTTATGGTGGTCAAGACATATCAACAACCAACATGTTCTTCAACAATTGATTGGATGCAGGACATATGGTACAAATATCCATTGAAACACTTTTCTCCCAGAAATAAAGATGAAACACTGCCGATTGTGACAACATGGATTGGTCTGGAGATTACCATGCTAAGGGAAATAAATCAAATAGAAATAGCTCGGAACCATAGAACTTCACTCATTCTTGGGATGTAAAAATGAATGCAACAAAGAAAAATCTAAAAACTCATAAAGACAGACAACACATTAGTGGTTGCAAGAAAGTAAGGAAAAAGAGAGGTGATAGAAGAGGAAAGGGGTGGGTCAAATATAGGGGGAAGGAAGAAGTGACTCTGGGTGATGAACGCACAATGCAATATATGAATATGAATTATGTATTATAGAAATGCACATTGGAATTATAATGTTACTAATCAATGTCACTGTCATTAATTTCATACGTCAATAAAAAATTCAAACCATAAACCTGGCCTAAATTACAAAGAAACCCCAAACCTAATCCAACAACAAATCCAGACCTAATTTAAAACAGAACCCTCAGCTTTACTTTAAACTGAACCCTAACTCTAAATCTCATATTATACTCAAGAAATAATCCTAAACTGAAATCTAATGCTAAACCGAGCCCTAGTGGAAAACCTGAGCCTTCCTATAACACTATCCCTGAAAGGAACCCATCCTCGCTTTTACTGGAAACCCAATCCCAACTCGAATGGAAAACCAAACCTGACCTCCAAGCTAAACCTCACCCTAATCCTAAAAACCAAATCATAAACTGAAATCTGCACCGCAGCAATAAACCGGCCCTTCTCCTACCCTATCTTAAATCCTAACTCCAACCTCAACCTTAACATGAAGCCTAAGTATATAACTACCCCTAATCATTAACTCACCCAAACCCTAAACCAAGGCTATACCTATCGAAAAACCTAACGCTATCCTCAAACTTTACCTCACTCTATCAATAGCCCTTCTACCCAGAGTTCTCATTGCAATGTTCTTAATACCATAACTTCAAAAATTCTTCTACCCCAATTCAAACTCTTGCCCTGAACCTAACCTGAAACTTAACTCTTAGCCTAACTCAAAGATGGATCCTTACACTAATCATAAACACAATAGTACACATACCTCTCACCCCCAATTTTACATACCTTGAACACTATCCACAATTTTAACAAAACCTCTAACCTCAAAGCTAACTCTAAGGCTAACACCAAAGCTGAAGATGCGCAGAATCTCATCCTTAACAGAAGTCCTAAACTTACCTCTCAACCTCTCCCAGGGTCACATCTCCCCACCGCATCGCATTATGGAACTCACAATCATGACAGTTCTATTGTCTCCTGATTGGCTCTGGGGCCGCAATACATCATAGCCCTTGAAACAACCTCGGGGCCCTGATTGGCTGTCCCAGCAACTGTGACGTGGCGGTCAGCCAATATTCTGATTATAGGTCCCTGGCGCCTTCCTCTTTCCACTGCGGAGGGTGGGTGCGCCCTGCAAGGACTGTCAGCCTGCAACAGTCTGGGATCCTGTGACCCGAGGCGCTCCTGTTGGCGCAAAGCCGCCTCTCCAAGCCTCTGCTCTCACCAGGGTACTGAGTTATTCAAATTAATAATTTTGATGCATCACTTCATACCTATTTCAAGGCATTGCTTGATCCCGGATAAATCAGAGTAAAAGTGTGGTTTGTTCTCATCAATTACGTACGAACTTTTGTCTGTTTTACCCTATACGTAGTGGTTGTGTGGCTGGGACCATAATATATGATAAACAGGCAGCTGTTCTCTTGCGAAGGTATTTTAGGTGTGTATAACATGAACTCAACTTTCTGTCTCTCTGTATGTTCTGTGAGATAGGTGAGCATATACTTAGCAGTGGCATCCCCTCCTTTAACTTTACTCACACCACTGAACTGTTTTCCTAAGTGAAGAAGGGAGGGGGCAGGGTGTGCGGACAGCAAGCACACAATGCACTTTGATTATGATTTACAATTGACTGTTCAAAATACTAGAGTGATTGTGTGTGCATGCCTTCTAGAATATTTAAAATAGAAGCCTCTTGTATTTTATTTTATTTATGATTTGTATTCTACTCAGAATTATAGTAAGTATTTCAGAAATACTCTTACACAACTAAAATACAGAATAGAAACTTGAGATGATGGGAAAAAGAGATTCATGCGCATAATTATGCATTTCATAGGTGATTGTCCTTTGAGGTCAGGGAGGAAGGAAGAAAATGCGGGAATTTTTGTTTGGTATCTTGATGGGAAGTCATCCTCTCAATCCTGATCTGATAACTGTAAATAGATTTGAGAGTTGAGAAGTTATTCTTGAAAACCTGAGAGAAGACTGAGTAGTGAGAGCTATGATGAGCATTTGAATAGACTATGTGAGATCAGGCCCCATTGCTTCTTCTAGGTAAATGGAAAGTTGAAAAACACTTCTGATGATCCCAAAGGCCAATGTGGTGGCTAAAATTAAAAATAAAAGGAATAAGTATTAAAACTATCCCAAACACAATACCTAACTCAATGATGAACATTACACTAAACTTAGTCATAAATGAACCCTAAACCCAAACTTTACCCTAAGTTTCAAAGGAACACATAATGGATTCTTAACCTTATCCCTAGCTTTAAGTCTAAACCTAAACCTGACCTATTCTCTAACATTAACCATGATCTCAATCCTAATTTACACCATTACCCTGGAGTCAAAGCAAACCCTAACCCTAAACATAAAACAAAATCTACTTGGAACATGAACCATGAACATAACCAAAATGCCTAAGCGTAACCCTAAACCTAACCCTGGGAGTCAACATCATCTTGGCCCTCACCCTAACCAGCACCTGTTCGTAAACTTAACCTCACAACTAACCTTATCTCTAATCACAATCCTGATTGAAAGGTTCACACTTACCCTAAACCTAAGCTCAATGGGAGTCCTAAACCTATACATACACCTGAAATATAAAAGTAATTTTAACCCAAAATCGAACTTCACACCTCACTCTAACCCTCATCCTACCCCTTCACTACATCGTGCACCAACCATAACCGCAGCGTATAACCTACAAAGAACACTAAACCTAATCCCAATTTCAAACTAAACCATAAAACAATGGTAATCCTAATCTAAACAGTAACCATAAATTTAATCACAACCTCAACCCAAACGTTAAATGGAAACATAACAGGAACCCTATCCATAACACTAATCATAAACTTAGCCTTACCCCTAAACCTAGGCTGTAAAATGAACCTAACACTATCCTTATACTAAATTAAAAACATAACCTCAAACCTAAACCTTAGTAAAAAAATATTTATTTTAAATTTTCATCCTAATCTCACAATTTATTCTTATCCTACACTAACACTAACCATCATCACAAAATCAGTTCTGAACCTAAATACCTTCCAACATTTACCTAACTTGAAGCTTACTCAAAACGCAATCCTAAGTGTAATCTGGCCCCTAAATGGAAACAAAAATCTAACACCACTCTCATACCAAACTCAAAACCTCACCTTCAACTTAACTTAAAATATAACCCTTAATATATAAATGTAAACCTAAACCTAAACACAGCCCTTACTCTAACCCTAACGTTATCCCCAATTGCGAGCCAATCCCTGCCTCGAAGCTCACCGTAAAACACTACTTCTTACCAACCTCTCAATTGAAACATGTATAAAACAAAAAGACCTAAACTTAAACACAAAATCTAACCTTAAACACAATCAGACCTTTTGTTCTACTGCTAATCCTAATAAGAAAATCAAACTTAACCTTATCTTTAACCCTTAGCCTAACTCAAAATCTAAACCATAACGTCTACGTAAAGCTAAAGCTAGGCTCCCTACAGCCCCTATCTTGGTCTTTATCATACTCCAACCCTACTTAAAAACTAAAAAAATAACCTCAAACCTAACTCTAACCCTAACCCTAACCCTAAATATTATGCTAACCATAGCTAGTTACCTGAACCTAACATGGTTTCTAAACTCATCAGAAACTAAGCACATACCTAAACCTACCCATTACATAACCCGTGCTTTCCCTTAAACCAAATTCTAGAAATAATACTAAGCCTCATCATAATAGTAATTGATAGTGAAACCCGAACATCAAAAGTCAATATAACCCTAATCTTAACACTAATTCTAATGACCAACTAAATGCTAACTCTAACCTTATCTATATCTCTGAGTGTAATTGACACCACCCACCTAAAAAGAGCAATAACCCTAAAGATCAGTCCAACACATACCCTAATTTGTATGTTAACACTGATCTCAACCATGAGAAGAATTTTAACACTTGGGCTGAGGGACCTATACTCTGACGAAAACAAGATGTTAACAGAAATTGAAGTTTTCTTTTGCTTTGCAGAAGCTTTTGAGTTTGATATAGTCCCATTCATTTGCTTTTGCTTATACTTCCCTTGCCTTTGAGGACCGGGTCATGAAGTCTTCCTTTAGTCCTAGGTCTATAAGTTTAGTACCAATGTCTTCTTCTATACAGTGTATTGTTACAGGACTTATATGAAGGTCTTTAATCTATTTTCAGTTAATTTTTGATGGAATATTACTCAGATATAAGAAAAGAGGAAATATTGTCATTTGCAACAACACGGAAGGAACTGGAGATCATCATGCTTAGGGAAATAAGCGACACAGAAAAATCAAAGAACTGTATGACTTCACTCATATGTGGAAAATAAAACTGAAAGCAAAGAAAAAACGAAATGAACATACAAATAACCCATGGACAGAATCAATAATTTAATGATTATTTGGGGACGAGTGTGTTAGGGAGGGGTGAAAAGGGAGGGACTGGGAGAGGAGGGGGCGAAGATAAATATAAGGTGATGTAAAGAGACGTCGCATTAGGTGGTGAACTGATTATACATCAAGTTGACAATGCACAGTAGAACTGTATGCCTGAAACCTATAAATCATTGCTAACAGCTGTCACACCAATAAGTCTATCAATAAAAATGAATAGAAATATATAAATAAATAAATGAATAAACGCTGAAAAAATAAAGAAATTGAAGAAGGCACAAAGAAATGCAGAGATTTTATATTCATAAATGGGAGGAATGTACCTCATTGAAATGGTCATGTTAAACAAAGCAATGAAAAGATTTAATGCCATCCGCATCAAAATTCCAATGACAGTTTTTTGAAAAATTTCAAGAAAAACATCAACAGATTTCTATGGAATCTAAAAAGACC
Source organism: Lyroderma lyra (assembly GCA_004026885.1). Lineage (NCBI taxonomy): Eukaryota > Metazoa > Chordata > Mammalia > Chiroptera > Megadermatidae > Lyroderma > Lyroderma lyra. Next base: position 9,436 of record PVJL010018669.1, on the reverse strand, counting down.
CCAAATAAACACAGGCATCTGTAGGAAAAAAACAATAATGGTGAAGGTTTCACACTCTTTGACTTCAATCTATAACAAACAATGACAATAATATAAGCAGCAGGGTATTGGTAGAAATATAGGCACACACACACCAATGAAGAAGAACTGAAAACCCAGAAGTAATCCCACATATATATGTGTGAAGATGGTTTTTTATGGAAAGCCAAAAATATAACATGAAGCAAAGAATCCATTTTCCATAAATGGTGCAAGGGCATAGAGAATATCACATGCAAAAGACTGAAACTAGACTGACAGTTTTCAACATATACCAAAATTAACCAAAACTGAACCAAAGACCTAAACATGCTACCAATAATGATAAATTGCATAGAACAAAGTGTAGGTCCCAAACATGTAGACCTTGCTTAAGAAAGAGTTTGATGAATGTTACATCAAAGGCAAGGGAAGTTAAAGTCGAAAGAAATGAATGGGACTGTACCCAACGTAAAAGCTGCTGCACAGCCAAAGAACCATCGAGAAAGAAAAAGGCTACCAACACAGTGGGAGAAGACATTTGCAAGCAATGACTGAAAGGGGGTTAAAACATAAACGATATAAATAACTCCTAGAACTCAACAACAGACAAACAAACAATCCCATGAACACATGGGCACAGGACTTGGACAGACACTTTTCCCAAGAGGACAGATTAACCAAACACCCAAGAGATACATACAAAATGTTTAAGTACATTGGCTATTAGAGAAATGCCATGAACTACCTCTTCATACCTGTTATTAATAGGAAGGCTATGATCCACAAGACAAGTAAAAACGAGTGTTGGAGAGGCCATGGGAATAAAGAACTCTCATATGCTGCAGGTGGGCATGTCAATTGGCAGCAAAGATGGAAAACAGTACAGAGGTTCCCCAGAATGTTAAGAATGCATATACCATAAAACCAAGCAATTCCCTTCTCTGGGTATCCACTCTCCAAATCTGAAAACATGTACTCATAGAGATATATGTACCTCTGTGTTCCTTGAAGTACAAGTTATGGTGTTCAAGACATATCAACAAGCAACATGTTCTTCAACAATTGATTGGATGCAAGACATGGGGTACAAACACCCAGTGAAACACTACTCGCCCAGAAATAAAGATGAAACACTGCCGATTGTGACAACATGGATGGGTCTGGAGATTACCATGCTAAGGGAAATAAATCAAATAGAAGTAGCTTGGAACCATAGCACTTCACTCACACTTGGGATGTAAAAATGAAAGCAACAAAGAAAAATCCAAAAACTCATAAATACAGACAACACATTAGTGGTTGCAAGAAAGTAAGGAAAAAGAGAGGTGGTAGAAGAGGAAAGGGGTGGGTCAAATATAGGGGGAAGGAAGAAGTGACTCTGGGTGCTGAACGCACAATGCAATATATGAATATGAATTATGTATTGTAGAAAAGCACAAGGAAAATGTAATGTTACTAATCATTGTCACTGTCATTAATTTAAAACATAAATAAAAAACTCAAACCATAAACCTGGCCTAAATTACAAAGAAACCTCAAGCCTAATCCAACACCAAATCCAAACCTAATTTAAAACATAACCCACAGTGTAACTATAAACTGAACCCTAACGCTTCATCTCATAATATACTCAAGAAATAATCCTAAAATGAAATCTAAGTTTAAACCGAGCCCTAGTGGAAAACGTGAGCCTTCCTATAACACTATCCATGAAAAGAACCCATACTCGCTTTTACTGGAAACCCAACCCCAACTCGAATGGAAAAGCAACCCTGACCTCCAAGCTAAATCTCACCCTAATCCTAAAAACCGAATCATAAAGAGAAATCTGCACCCCATCATTAAACCGGCCCTTCTCCTAACCTATCTTAAAACCTAACCTATCTTAAAACCATATTCCACATATGACTTCACTCATATGAGGAATAGTAAACTGAAAGCAAAGAAAAAACGAAATGAACAAACAAATAACCCATGGACACAATCAATAATTTTATGATTATTTGGGGAAGAGTGGGTTAGGTAGGGGAGAAAAGGGAGGGGCTGGGTGAGGAGGCGGTGAAGCTAAATATAAGGTGATGTAAAGAGACATCGCCTTAGGTGTTGAACAGATTATACATCAAGTTGACAATGCACTGTAGAATTGTTTGCCTGAAAACTTTGTAATCCTTGCTAACAGATATCACTCCAATAAGTCTAACAATAAAAATGAATTTAAAACCAAATGAATAGAAATAAATAAATAAATAAATAAATAATCGCTGAAAAAAAAAGACATTGAAGAAGGCAAAAAAATTCAGAGATTTTATATTCATAAATGGGACGAATGTACCTCATTGAAATGGTCATGTTACACAAAGCAATGAATAGATTCAATGCCATCCCCTTCAAAATTCCAATGACAGTTTTTTGAAGAATTTCAAAAAAATATCAACAGATTTCTATGGAATCGAAAAAGACCCCAAATAAACACAGGCATCCGAAGGAAAAAAAACAATAATGGTGAAGGTTTCACACTCTTTGACTTCAATCTATAACACACAATGACAATAATATAACCAGCAGGTTATTGGCAGAAATATAGGCACACACCCAGCAATGAAGTAAAGGTGAAAAGAAATGAATGGTACTTTACCCAACGTAAACGCTTCTGCACACCCAAAAAAAGAATCAAGAAACAAAAAGGCAATGACTGAAAGGGGGGTTAAAACCTAAACTATATAAAGAACTCCTAGAACTCAACAACAGACAAACAAACAATCCCATGAACACATGGGCACAGGACATGGACAGACACTTTCCCCAAGAAGACAGATTAATCAAACACCCAAGAGATACATACAAAATGTTTAAGTATACTGGCTATTAGAGAAATGCCATGAACTACCAATTCATACCTGTTATTAATAGAAAGGCTATGATCCAGAAGTCAAGTAATAACGAGTGTTTGAGAGGCTGTGGGAATAAAGAACTCTCATATGCTGAAGGTGGGCATGTCAATTGGCAGCAACGATGGAAAACAGTACAGAGGTTCCCCAGAATGTTAAGAATAAATATACCACACAACCAAGCAATCCCTTCTTTGGGTATCCACCCTCCAAATCTGTAAACGTGTACTCATATAGATATACGTACCCCTGTATTCCTTGCAGTTTAAGTTATGGTATTCAAGACTTATCAACAACCAACATGTTCTTCAACAATTGATTGGATGCAGGAGATGTGGTACAAACACCCAGTTAAACACAACTAGCCCAGAAATAAAGATGAAACACTGACGATTTTGACAACATGGATGGGTCTGGAGATTACCATGCTAAGGGAAATAAATCAAATAGAAATAGCTCGGAACCATAGACGTTCACACATACTTGGGATGTAAAATGAAAGCAACAAAGAAAAATCCAAAAACTCATAAATACAGACAACACATTAGTGGTTGCAAGAAGGTAAGGAAAAAGAGAGGTGGTAGAAGAGGAAAGGGTTGGGTCAAATATAGGGGGAAGGAAGAAGTGACCCTGGGTGCTGTACGCAAAATGCAATATATGAATATGAATTATGTATTATAGAAATGCACACTGTAAATGTAATGTTACTAATCATTGTCATTGTCATTAATTTAATACATAAGTAAAAAACTCAAACCATAAACCTGGCTTAAATTACAAAGAAACCCCAAAACGATTCCAACACCAAATCCAAACCTAATTTAAAACAGAACCCTCAGCTTTATTTTAAACTGAACTCTAACTCTAAATCTCATAATATACTCAAGAAATAATCCAGAACTGAAATCGAATGCTAAACTGAACCCTAGTGGAAAACCTGAGCCTTCCTATAACACTATCCCTGAAAGGAACCCATACTCGCTTTCACTGGCAACACAGCCCCAAATCGAATGGAAAACCAACCCTGACCTCCAAGCTAAATCTCACTCTAATCCTAAAAACCGAATCATAAACTGAAATCTGCACCATATCATTAAAACATCCCTTCTCCTACCCTATCTGAAAACCTAACTCCAAACTCAAAGTTAACACAAAGCCTATGTATATAACTACCCCTAATCATTAACTCACCAAAACCCTTACACAAGTCTGTACCTAACGAAAAACCTCTATCTCTATCCTCAAACTTTACCTCACTCTATCAAGAGCCCTTCTACCCAGAGTTCTCATTTCAATGTTCTTAATACCATAACCTCAAAGCTTCTTGTAACCCAATCCAAACTCTAGCCCTGATGCTATCCTGAAACCCAACACATAGCCTAACTCAAAGATGGATCCTTACACAAATCATAACCACAATAGTACACATACCTCTCACCCCCAATTTTACATAACCTGAACACTAACCACAATTTTAACAAAACCTCTAACCTCAAAGCTAACTCTAAGGCTAATACCAAAGCTGAAGTTGCGCAGAATCTCATCCTTAACACAAGTCCTAAACTTACCTCTAAACCTCTCCCAGGGTCACAGCTCCCCTCTGCATCACATTATGGAACTCACAATCCTTACAGTTTTATTGTCTACTGATTGGCTATGGGGCCTCAAGACATCATAACCCTTGATACAGCCTCGGGGCCCCGATTGGCTGGCCCTGCAACTGTGACATATCGGTCATCCAATGTTTTGATTATAGGTCCCTGGCGCCTTCCACTTTCCATCGCTGAGGTTGGGTGTGTCTTGTAAGGGCTGTCCACCTGCATCAGCCTGGGATCCCGTGGCCCAAGGGCGCTTCTGTTGGCGCGAAAACGCCTCTCCAATCCTCTGCTCTCACCAGGGTTCTGAGGTTTTCAATGGATAATTTTGATGCATCACTTCATAACTATTTCAAGGCATTGCTTGATCCCAGATAAATCAGAGTGAAAAGGTGGTTTGTTCTGGTCAATTACATATGTACTTTTGTCTGTTTTACCCTATACTTAGTGGTTGTTTGGCTGGGACCATAATATATGATGAACAGGCAGCCGTTCTCTTGCGGAGGAATTTTAGGTGTGTATAACATGAACTCAACTTACTGTCTCTGTGTATGTTCTGTGATATAGGTGAGTGCACATTTAGCAGGGAATCACCTTGTTTAACTGTATTCACACCACTGAACGGTTTTCCTAAGTGAAGAAGGTAGGCGGCAAGTGGTGGGGACAGCCAGCACACAATGCACTTTGATTATGTTTTACAATTGATTGTTCAAAATACTAGAATGATTGTGCTTGCATGCCTTCTAGAATATTTAAAATAGAAGCCTCTGGTATTTTTTTTATTTATGATTTCTATTCTACTCAGAATTATAGTAAGTATTTCAGAAATACTATTACACAACTAAAATACAGAATGGAAACTTGAGATAATGGGAAAAACAGATTCATGCGCATTATTATGCATTTCATAGGTGATTGTCCTTTGTGTTCAGGGAGGAAGGAAGAAAGTGGCTGGCATTTGAGTTTGGTAACTTGATGGGAAGTCATCCCCTCAATCCTGATCTGATAACTGTAAAGAGATTTGAAAGTTGAGAAGCTTTCTTGAAAATCTGAGGGAAACCTGAGTAGTGAGATCTATGATGAGCATTTGAATAGACTATGTGAGTTCAGGCCCCATTGCTGCTTCTAGGTAAATGGAAATTTGAAAACCACTTTTGATGATCTCAAATGCCAATGTGGTGGCAAAAATTTTTAAAAAAATGCAATAAGAATTAAAACTATCGCAAACACAGTACCTAACTCAATGACGAACCTAACACTAAACTTAGTCATACGTGAACCCTAAACCCAACTCTTACCCTGTGTTTCAAAGGAACTAATAATGGAATCTTAACCTTTTCCCTAGCCCTAAGTCTAACCCTAAACCTGGCCTATTCTCTAACATTAACCATGAACTCAAAAACAATTTACACCCTTACCCTGGAGTCAAAGCAAACCCTAACCCTAAGCACAAAACAAAATCTATTTGGAACATGAACCATGAACATAGCCAAAATCCCTAAGCGTAACCTTAAACCTAACCCTGGGCGTCAACATCATCTTGGCCCTCACCCTAACCAGCACCTGATTGGAAACTTAACCTCACAACTAACCTTATCTCTAATCACAAACCTAACTGAAAAGTTCACACTTAACCTAAACCTAAGCTTAACAGGAGTCCTAAACCTAAATATACACCTGAAACTTAAAACTAATTTTAACACCAAATCGAAATTAAACCTCACTCTAACCCTCATCCTAACCCTTCACTACATCTTGCACCAATCATAACCCCAGCACATAACCTACAAAGAACACTAAACCTAATCCCAACTTCAAAGTAAAACATAAAACAATGGTAAGCCTATTCTTAACAATAACCTTAAATTTAATCACAACCTCAACCCAAACTTTAAATGGAAACATAACAAGAACCCTATCCATAACACAAATCATAAACTCATCCTTAACCCTAAACATAGAATGTAAAATGAACCTAACACTATTCTTATACTTAATTAAAAACATAACCTCAAACCTAAGCTTAAGTAAAAAAAAATTCATTTCAAATTTTAATCCTAATCTCACAATTTATTCTTATACAACACTAACACTAACCATCATTACAAAATGAGTTCTGAATCTAAACTCATTCTAACATTTACCTAACTTGAAGCTTACTCAAAACGTAATACTAAGTGTAATCTGGCCCCTAAATGGAAACAAAAATCTAACCCCACTCTCATACCAAACTCAAAACCTCACCTTAAACTTAACTTAAAACATAACCCTTAATGTATAACAGTAAACCTAACCCTAATCGGAGCCCTTACTCTACCCCTAAATTTTTCCCCAATTCAGAGCAAATCCCTGCCTCAAAGCTAACTGTAAAACACTACTTCTTACCAAACTCTCATTTGAACCATGAACAAAACAAAAAGACCTAAACGTAAACACAAAATCTAACCTTAAACACAATTGGACTTTTTGTTCTACTACTAACCCTAATAATAAAATCAAACCTAACCTTATCTTTAACCCTTAGCCTAACTCAAAATCTAAACCATCACGTCTACCTAAAGCTAAAGCTAGGCTTCCCTACAGCCCCTATCTTGGTTTAAACCTAAACCACCCCTAATTAAAAACTAAAAAAATAACTTCAAACCTAACTCTAACCCTAACCCTAAATATTATGCTAACCATAGCTAGTTACCTGAACCTAACATGCATTCTAACCTCATCAGTAACAAAGCACATACCTAAACCTACCCATTACATAACCCATGCTTTCCCTTAAACCAAATTCTAGAAATGACACTAAGCCTAATCATAACAGTAATTGAGAGTGAAAACCGAATTTCAAAAGTCAATATAAGCCTAATCTTAACCCTAATTCTAATGACCAACTAAACGCTAACCCTAACCTTAGTTATAACTCTGACTCTAACTGACACCACCCACCTAAAAAGAGCAATAACCCTAAAGATCAGTCCAACACATACCCTAATTTGTATGTTAACCCTAACCTCAATGCTGAGAAGAAAGTTAACACAGGGGCTTAGGGACCTATACTCTGACAAACACAAGATGTTCAAAGAAATTGAAGTTTTCTTATGCTTCGCAGAAGCTTTTGAGTTTGATATAGTCCCATTAATTTATTTTTGCTTATACTTCCCTTGCCTTTGAGGACTGGGTCATGAAGTCTTCTTTGAGTCCTAGGTCTATAACATTTGTACCAATATCTTCTTCTATACAGTGTATTGTTACAAGTCTTATACTAAGGTCTTTAATATATTTTGAGTTAACTTTTGATGGAATATTACTCAGCTATAAGAAAAGATGAAATATTGTCATTTACAACATCACGGATGCACCGGTTAAAAGAAATTGAAGTTTTCTGTTGCTTTGCAGAAGATTTTGCGTTTGATATAGTCCCATTCATTTATTTTTTATTATACTTCCCTTGCCTCTGAGGACCGGGTCATGAAGTCTTCCTTGAGTCCTAGGTGTATAAGTTTAGTAACAAGGTCTCCTTCTATACAGTGTATTGTTACAGGTCTTATATGAATATCTTTAATCTATTTTGAGTTAATTTTTGATGGAATATTACTCAGCTATAAGAACAGACGAAATATTGTCCATTTGCAACAACACGGATGGAACTGGAAATCATCATGTTTAGGGGAAATAAGCCACACAGAAAAATCAAAGAATTGTATGAATTAACTCATATGTGGAATATAAAACTGAAAGCAAAGAAAAAACGAAATGAACAAACAAATAACCCATGGACACAGTTAATGATTTAATGATTATTGGGGGACGAGTGGGTTAGGGACGGGAGAAATGGGATGGGCTGGGAGAGGAGTGGGCGAAGCTAAATATAAGGTGATGTAAAGAGAAGTAACATTAGGTGGTGAACTTATTATACATCAAGTTGACAATGCACAGTGGAATTGTATGCATGATACCTATGAAATCCTTGGTAACAGATGTCACACCAATAATTCTATCAATAAAAATGAATAGAAATAAATGAATAATAAATAAATATACGCTGAAAAAAAAGAAATTGAAGAAGGCACTAAGAAATCCAGAGATTTTATATTCATAAATGGGACGAATGAAACTCATTGAAATGGTCATGTTACACAAAGCAATGTACAGATTTAATGCCATCCCCATCAAATTCCAATGACAGATTTTTGAAAAATTTCAAGAAAAAAATCAACAGATTTGTATGGAATCTAAAGAGGCCCCAAATAACCACAGGCATCCAAAGGAAAAAAAAAAATAATGGTGAAGGTTTCACACATTTGAAATCAATCTATAACACACAATGACAATAATATAAGCAGCAGGGTATTGGCAGAAATATGGGCACACACCCAGTAATGAAGAAAAAGTGAAAATCCAAAATTAATCCGACATATATATGTGAAGATTGTTTTTTATGAAAAGCTGAAAATATAACATGTAGCAAAGTATCCATTTTCCATAAACGGTGATAGGGCATAGAGAATATCACATGCAAAAGAATGCAACTAGACTGACAGTATTCAACATATACCAAAAGTAACGAAAACTGGACCGAAGACCTAAACATGCTACCAATAATGATAAATTGCATAGAAGAAAGTGTAGGTCCCAAACCTGTAGACCTTGCTTCAGAAAGAATTTGATGAATGTTACCTCAAAGGCAAGGGAAGTAAAAGTCAAAAGCAAAGAATGGGACTGTATACAACGTAAAAGCTTCTGCACAGCCAAAGAAACCATCAAGAAACAAAAAGGCTACCGACAGAGTGGGAGAAGCCATTTGCAAGCAATGACTGAAAAGGGGTTAAAACCTAAACTATATAAAGAACTCCTAGAACTCAACAACAGACAAAGAAACAATCCCATGAACACATGGGCACAGGACTTGGACAGACACTTTCCCCAAGAAGACAGATT
>PVJL010018668.1:0-15428 GCA_004026885.1 Lyroderma lyra | reverse complement strand
TTGTTAAACAAAGTGATAGTTCTGGGGATGTAGGTTTAGCAAAAGGAATATAGTCAATATTATTATAATAACTATGAATAGTGTCAGATGGGTACTAGATTTGTTGGGATGATGGGAGGAGGGCTGGAAGGGTGGGTGAAAGAGAAAAAAATTAAGAAGTATAAATTCATAGTTACAAGATAGTCATGGGGACGTAAAGAACAGTCAGTGATATTGTAATAACTATGTATGGTGTTACATGTATACCAGGATTATTGGAAGGATGACTGTGTAAGTTATAGAAATATCTCATCATCATGTTGTACACCTGAAACCATTATGATATTGTATGTCAAATATAAGTAAAAATGATTATTATTAAAACAAAATGATAAATAAATAGATAGATAAATAAATACCAAAGCCATAGAAAATGACAACATGAAGAAAACTTAGTGGGAAAAAAATGTCAAGTTGAATGTGCAGAGCATCTGTAAACTGTAGCAGTGCAATACTGAGCTGCCTCTGCAGGGAATCTCTTTCATGTCCAACATCATGTCATTTTAGCTGGGTTAACGCCAGCATTTCTTGAGTCTCTCTAAGCTTGTCAAGAAGATGGCCTTGCTCCATCACCATGGACTCCATCCACTGCTCACAGTGTGGATCTGCATCTGGATGTGAAGGGGAGATGGACCCATGGATCCTACTTTCTTCTGAGGGGCATTCTTCTTCACTGATCATCAGCATCACCTCACTCATCATCTTGAAATGAGCGACCTCGCCTATAGTTCTTAAGTGTGAACTAAAGACTCCCACAACTCTGCAACTTTGTAGCTATCTGTAACTAATAAATCAAAGTTTCACTCTGCTGCTCAGGCAGTGATAACATCTTCACCTTCTCTCCTCAAGGAGGCACTCCCAGGTTGCCATGGTGAGCACCTGTTATCCCCAACATTCAGTGGTGTGACAGCCTCCATTGCACGAGATTCCCTGCCATGAGCAGGGCCTCAGCCAGGCTGTGGGTCACCCAGAGGAAAAGCACCAAAAACCTGAAGGGCAGGCAGAAGCCATGGGCTGCTCCAGATTAGAGGGGACCACAGAGATGACAGGGAAGTGAAAGGTGGTAGCCCAAACAAGACAAGAGGTGTTTTTGGTAAAATGTAGACGTGGTGGTCAATGGTGAATTTCTCACTTGGAAAGTGTCATGTGCTTTTATGGGGGGCAGTGCCCTTGGTATGGGGAAATACACGCTAGGGTTTTAGGGGGCATTGGGCACCCCTGCCACTATACCTGCACATGGTTGAGAAAAGGGCTGAAGGTAATTGTTGTGTGCATATATCTATACATGAAGTGAGATGGAATTTGTATAACTGAAATTGTTTTAAAATAAATTATTTTTAAAAAGCTAATAACGTTTTCAGATTCTTACAAGATGAGTTAATGGAAAGAGCATGAAAGTGAGAAATGGTACTTAGCCCTGTCCCCACGCACAGCTGTGGGTTCCTCACCACCCTGGAAGTCACAGAGGGTGATGGCTGTGATTCCAAGGTCATTTTCATACTCATCATAGGTGTTTTTCCTCTAAAAATAAAGTGAGACAAGACCTGACAGATTACCAAAATTCCACAAATGAACACAGTAATTGTCACTTTTTGTTGGACGAGACTTCCTAAGGTCTGGGTGGAAGAGGGGTCAGGAAACCTGGGTGGAAGCACTGGGTGCTCATCAGAAGGGGAAACTGGAAGACGTCCTGCACCTGTAGTGATAGGTCCTGTGCCTTCAGTGACAGGCTGACATTGGATTTTAGGGAGCCAATCCCCAACTCCCAATGCCGATACAACAGGGTGAATACAATTGCCTTGGTAGGTGTCATGAGAGATTTCAGAGTGTCATGTTTAAATTTTAAACATTTAGCACTTTCAAGAAGGGTTGCATCATGGTAAGTAAATGGCAAGTGGGAGACAGTTGATCCAATGCCTCACGTCATCTTTGGGGGAAGGTGAAAAGCTGAAGGGGTTTATGTTAAATTTGTACAAATACATTACAGTAAAATTCATCTTTCAAAATTAGAGCCTGAGGTTAGTGTTAATCCAACTAAAATATCTGTGAGGATTTCAGAAAGCACAGAAATCATCTTCAAAGACCCAAATGTGCTTGGGCTTTCTGGACTGGGCTCTGCACTCTGGAAGATGCTCCCAACCTTCTGCTTTTAAAAGGGAACAGCAGAAGAACCTTCGTCCACCCCTGTCGAGCACCCCTGCACAGGCAGCAAGCTTCCTGGAACTCCAGGAGAAGGCTGGTTCAAACCCCTGGGGTCTGGGTCCTGTTCTAGCAGGAGATGAAGACCCTGCAGGCACAGGTGAGGTTGTCAGGTTACTCACTGGGGACATGAGACAAGTTTCATAAAAAAACAGAGGCAGAGCAATATTTTACAGGGCACTTCCAACTTTCCAGGACCAACAGAGGAGACCCTGGTAACTTGGCAGTGGTCTGGGGCCTCTGTGATTTTGTGGACGACCCCAGGGACAGAGGACCTGCTTGTTGCCAGCCTTTGGGTAGTTGGAAGCCTCCCTGCTGTACACAGGCTCAGAGATAAAATAGATGTGCATGCTTCCTTTCCGTGATAAATAAGGACAAGAGATATGGTCTTTGTACTTTTGCAAGGTTTCCTCATTTGGGGCCTGAAAGAGTCTGCCTTCCCTGCACTTTTTTTATGGTGCTACCAACTGTTCCCGCTGCTCTTACAGTTCTCAGTCAAGTACAAGTTAACTTAAGGGGAACAGATCTTAACCCATACAGTGAGTCCCTAACACCACTCCCATAGGTAGCTGCCCTGAAATGTAAACTCACATTATTAGTTTTATATAAAGAAAAGCATCTCCATTCAATTATATAACTGAATTAGTGGAACCAGATGTGTAAATGTCACTCCCAAGGCAGAGAGGGAAACAAAGGCAGACATCCCTTTCTCAGATATTTCTAGGAGACTTCTTTCCAAGTGCTCCAGCTTTTCAATATTCAAAGGTGCAACAAAAGACTTTCAGGATGTACAGACTACCTAAAAGGCACATTTTATTCTAAGAACCAGGGATAGTGAAGACAATCACAACATGTGGTCAAACACTGGTGTGCCAGGAAGCCTCTGAAGCTGTCACCATCAGGAGACCCTGGAGAGGCACAAAGCCACCTCACATAGGGCCTGTCTGCCCAGGGGACAGAGGCCCACACCTCCAACATCTGGAAAATTTAAGAAGTCTTGCTAAAAACCAAATCAGCCTCAGAGACCACCTAACCCCTATGATCAGGGGATGGTAGACACCACTCCTAAAATCCTGGAGAAAGCATAGAGCACTGAGAGCTGTCCCATTCCCACTGTGGGATGTGAACACTAGCCAACACAGAAATTGCTAATACCAGAGAGTGCGTTTGTTCTCCAATCTTCCCTCTCCCACATTTTGAGGCCACGAGGAACAGAAAAGTGAAAAGCAACAGGAGAGCTCACCAAATTGGGAGTCAGCCTAATGCCATATCCCACATCCCAGACACGGCCAGACCCCAGTCCTAGCTACTCCCCACAGTCCCAAGTGGCTTCTGGACAGGGTGTGGGCACAGTAAGTCAGGGAAGAATGAACACTTGTATCTGAAGTGACCACACTGCAGATGTTCTGTCTTCCCTAGATGACTTCTGAAATGTTATCACACACGAATAATCCTATCTTACTGCAAAGCTACCAGGGAAACCATGACAAGCTCTGCAAAAGACCCAAAAGGTCACCTGATAAGCTAGTGATGGGGCCCTCAGAATTAGGAAATGGGAGGGTACACCCAGAACCCAGAATAGCCTCAAATAAAAGTCTGGGCACATTCTGGTACCTTAATAAGTATGTGAAACTAGGCCAAAAATCTATTTATGCACATTTTCCAAATATTAAGTATTAAAATTTGAACTATGAAACAAATTAAGTTCTCCTTTAAATATATAAAATTAATTCCCTTGTGTGTAGTGTCTAAAACTGTAAAGATACTTATTCATAAGCATCATTGTTACCTAGATACATAGAACAAAACATTCTGTTTACTATACATTTTTTGAAATGGGAGAACTCTAATTTGCCATTTTACAAAACGTGATTATTCCCTCTTTATTTCATTATATAGAACAGTGATTGTTTTCAGTTCATGGCAGTAACTTCTACAAATATGTAATATTAACAACACTTCAAAAGATGGATTCAATTTGTATCAACTGCATTTTTTCTTTATGGTTACTTTTAATGGTACATGTTCACTTTTTATTAGTAGGTCACTTAAGCATATCCTTAAATATTTTAGCATTCTCAAATGTACATCTGGTTTTTCTAATATGTTACAATCTAATTTCTTGTGATGATGCTTCATCTTTTAAAAAATACCTTCAAAATTGCCTATTGTTGCTTGCAAATATTCCAGCACAAGGTCTCTTTGCTTTTTACAATTTCTAGAGTAAAGGATTTTCTCCCCTTTATGATTTTTTTTTTTTTTTGGTTTGTGGATAGTTCTCTGGCTGGGAATCGAACTTAGGCCACAGCGCTGACAGTGCCAGCGATGAGGCCTTAAGCCACTACACCACCAGGGATCTCCCCATTTATCATTTTTTAAGTGGATCAACAAGGACCTTTAAGGTAGGTACAAAAGCCCCAGGAAAAAAAAATGATGACAATGCCAGACACTACGCTTTAAATGTTTCTATACATGTTGAAATTAAATTTATGTTTTTTTACATGTGGACATTCTACAGATCTCTGGAATTCTGTTTATATGTAGCTCTCTTCTTACCACGATACAGAGAAGATTAGCATGGCCCTTGTGCAATTAAATTTTAAAGATTTCACTGAATTACATTAGTGCAGCATAAATAATATATACTGTGGATTTAAAATATTCCTTTCTTGATATAGTTCTACATAAAATAGAAAAGTATTGAAACATACGTATTTTTTAAATTCATTTTTATTCTTAGACTTTTTGGGGTGACATCTGTTAAAAAGAATTACATAGGTTTCAGGCATACAACTCCACAGTGTGTTGTCAACTTGTTGTAGAGTAAGTTCACCACCTAATGTGAATTCTCTTTCCATCACCATATATTTAACTCCCCCTCCCTCCTCTCCCACCCCCTCTCATTTCTCCTCCCCTGAACCCACTCATTGCCAAATAAACTTTAAAATATTGAGTGTGTCCATGGATTATTTGTTTGTTTGTTCATTTTTTCTTTTTGCTTTCAGTTTTATATTCTGCATGAGTGAAATCATACAGTTCTTTGTTTTTTTTCTGTCTGGCTTATTTCACTAAGCATGATGATATCCAGGTCTATCCATTTTGTTGCAATTGGCAATACTTCATCTTTTCTTAAGCTGAGTAATATTCCATTATATATATGTACCACAACTTCTTTACCCAGTCATCTGTCACAGGGCACTTTGGTTGTTTCCATGTTTTGGCCACTGTGAACAGTGCTGTGATGAACATTGGGGTACATAATTCTTTGCGGATAAAGGTTTTCAAGACACTTTGGTAGATCCCCAGAAGTGTGTTTGCTGGGTCAATTGGTAACTCCATTCCCAATTTTCTAAGGAACCTCCACACTGTCTTCCACAGTGGTTGTACCAATTTGCATTCCCACCAGTAGTGTACCAGAGTTCCTTTTTCTCCACATCCTCTCCAGAACTTGTTATTCCTTGTCTTGTTGATAACAGCCATTCTAACAGGTGTGAGGTGGTAGCTTATTGTGGTTTTGATTTGCATTTCCCTGATAGCTAATGAGGATGAGCATTTTCTCATGTGTCTGATGGCCATTTGTATTTCTTCATGGGAAATGTCTGTTTAGTTCTTCTGCCCACTTTTTATTTGGGTTGTTTATTTTTTTGTTGTTAAGTCTTATTAATTCTTTATATATTTTAGATATTAAACTCTTATCTGATTCATTATTTGCAAATATTTTCTCCCATTCAGTTGGCTGTCTCTTTGCTTTGTTGATGGTTTCTTTTGCTGTGCAGAAGCTTTTTAGTTTGATATAGTCCCATTCATTTATTTTTGCTTTTACTTCCCCTGATTTTGAGGTAAGTTTCATGAAGTTTTCCTTGAGCCCTAGGTCTATAAGTTTAGTAGCAATGTTTTCTTCTATACGGTTTATTGTTGCAGGTCTGATATGAAGGTCTTTAACACATTTTAAGTTAATTTTTGTATATGGAAAGCGATCACAGCTCAGTTTCATTTTTTTGACATATGTTTTTCCAGTATTCCAGCAACACCTACTAAAGAGGCTATCTTTTCCTCATTGTATGCTTTTTGCTCCTTTATCGAAAATTATTTGTCCATAAATTTGTGGGTGTATTTCTGGGTTTTCAGTTCCATTCCATTGGTCTATATTTCTGTTTTTTCTGCCAGTACCAACCTGTTTTGACTATTGATGCTTTGTGATATAAATTGAAATCAGGAAGTGTAATGCCACCAGTCTGGTCTTTTTATGTAGTACTGCTTTGGCAATTCGAGGTCTTTTATGGTTCCATATGAATCTAATAATTCTTTTATCTATTTCTCGCAAGTATGATTGTGGGATTTTAATGGGTATTGCATTAAATTTGTAGATTGCTTTGGGGAGAATGGGCATTTTTAACAATGTTAAGTATTCCTATCCATGAACAGGGGATATTTTTCCACCTCTTAAAATCTGTTCCATTTTCTTTCAAAACTGTCTTTAAGTTTTCCGTGTATAAGTCTGTCACATTCTTTGTTAAGTTAATTCCCAAGTAGTTCATTCTTTTTGTTCTGATAGCAAAGAGATTTCACTCCCTCATTTTTTTTTGATGATTCATTGGTTTTATATAGGAATGCTGTTGATTTTTGTGCATTGATTTTGTATCCTGAGACTTTACTATATTCATTAATTGTTTCTAATAGTTTCCTGGTGGAATCTTTGGAATTTTTTATATAAAGGATCATGTCATCTGCAAATCGCAACAATTTGACCTCTTCTTTCACAATATGGATACATTTGATTCCTTTCTCTTGCCTGATTGCTGTGGCTAGAACTTCCAGTACTATATTAAATAGCAGTGGTGACAGGGCGCATCCCTGTCTTGTTCCTGATTTTAGGGGAATAGGTTTCAGCTTTTCCCCATTCAGTATGTTAGCCAAGAGTTTGTCATATGGCCTTTATTTTGTTGAGATACTTTCCTTCTATACCTATTTTATTTAGTGTTTTGATCATAAATGGATGTTGTATCTTGTCAAAAGCTTTTCTGCATCAATTGAAATCACCATATGGTCTTTATCTTTGATTTTGTTTATGTGGTGTATCACATTGATTGATTTTCGTATGTTGAACCATCCTTGTGCTCCTGGGATGAGTCCCACTTGATCATGATGTATGATCTTTTTGATGCACTGTTGTATTGTATTTGCAAATATTTTGTGTAGGAATTTTGCATCTTTGTTCATCAGAGGATTGGTCTATAGTTTTCTTTTATGTGTTGTCTCTGCAAGGCTTTTGTATTAGGGTAATGTTGACCTCACAGAATGAATTAGGAAGTGTTGTTTCCTCTTCAATTTTTGGCAGAGTCCGAGGAGGATAGGCGCTAATCCTTATTTGAATGATTGGTAGAACTCGTTGGTGGAACCATCTGGTCTAGGGCTTTTGCGTTTAGGGGGATTAATGATAGTCATTTCAATCTCTTTGCTATGATTGGTCTATTTAGATTATCCAGTTCTTCTTGAGTCAGTCTAGGTAGGCTCGAAGTTTCTAGAAATTTGTCCATTTTTTTCAAGTTGTTAAATTTAGTGGCATAAAGTTTTTTATAATATTTTCTTATAATCCTTTGTATTTCTGTGGTATCAGTGGTAGTTTCTCCCCTTTCATTTCTAATTTTGGATATTTGTGTCTTTCCTTTTTTCATTTGATTAGTCTAGCCAGGGATTTGTCAATTTTGTTGACTTTCTCAAAGAACCAGCTCTTGATTATATTAATTTTTCTATTGTCCTTCTCTTTTCTAATTGGTTTAGCTCTGCTTTAATTTTTATTATTTCTTTCCTTCTGCTGACTTTGGGTTTTGTCTGCTCTTCTTTTTCGAGTTCTTTAAGATGGGATGCTAAGATGTTTGCTTGTGATTTTCCTTGTTTCTTAAGATAGGACTGTAATGATACATATTTCCCTCTTATTACAGTTTTTGCTGTGGTCCAATAATTCTGATATGTTGTATTTTCATTGTCATTAATTTCTATATATTTTTTAATCTCATCTTTTATTTGTTCTTTTATCCAGTCATTTTTGAATAAGCTGTTGTTTAATCTCCATGTATATGTGTTTTTTTCTGCTTTCCTTTGACAGTTGGACTCTAATTTCAAAGCTTTGTTGTCTGAGAATATATTTGGTATGATTTCGATCTTCTTGAATTTGCTGAGGCTACTTTTGTGTCCAAGCGTGTTGTCTCTCCTTGAGAATGTTTCATGCACATTAGAAAAGAAAGTGTAGTCTGTTTTTGCTGGCTGAAGTGTCCTATAAATGTCAATAATGTCCAATTTCTGTAATGTGTCGGTTAGAGCTCATATTTCCTTATTTACTTTCTGTTTGGATGATGTGTCCATGGCTGTCAGCGGAGTGTTTAAGTTTCTCACTATGATTGTGGATTCATCAGTTTCTCCTTTCAAGTCTATTAGTAGTTTCTTTGTATATTTTGATGTATCCTGAGTGGGAGCATATATATTAATTAGTGTCAACTCTTCTTGTTGTTGCATTGTGCCTTTGATCATTATGTAGTGTTCACACTTTGTTTTTTACTATCTTTTTTAACTTGAAGTTTATTTCCTCAGATATCAGTATGGCAACTCCTGCTTTTCTCTGGTTACCATTTGCTTGGAGTACTGTATCTCATCCTTTCACTCTGCGTCTCTGTTTGTACTTATGGCCGGGGTGTGTTTCTTGGAGACAGCATGTGGAAGCATTCTGTTTTATAATCCAGTCTGCTACTCTGAATCTTTTTATTGGTGATTTCAGTCCATGAACATTTAGAGTGTTGATTGATATGTGAGCATTTCCTGTGGCCATTACTTATTTCTTTGTTTGTTTGTTTCTTTGTTTGTTTTTTTTTTTCTTTCTTGTTGCCCCAACTTTGTTCTATTTTTCCTGATATTTTGTTTCAGTTTGAAGAGCCTCCTTCAGTATTTCTTGGAGTGCTGGCCTTGTGCTGGCAAATTCTCTCAGCTTCTGTGTATCTAAGAAGGTCTTTATTACACCTTCATATATGAAAATAACTTTGTTGGAAAATTTATTCTTGGCTGGAAGATTCTCTTTTAAATTTTTAAATATTGAACTCCACAGCCTCGTGGCCTGCGGAATTTCTGCTGAGAAATCTGATGCCAACCTGATGGGTTTTCCTCTAATGGTTATAGTCCTTTTTTCCCTGGCTGCCTTGAGAATTGTCTCTTTGTCTTTAGTTTTGGACATCTTTAGTATCATGGGTCTTGGAGGAGATATGCTAGGGTCCAGGTATCTAGCCAACCTGTTTTCTTCTTGAACTTGGGATTCCAGATCTTTCCACAGGTTTGGAAAATTCTCATCTACTATTTGTTTGAGTGTGCTCTCTGTAGAATGCTCTGCACCTTCTTCTATTCCTAGTATCCTGATGTTGTTTTGACTCATGGAGTTGGATAGTTCTTGCAGAGTTCTCTCAATCCTTTTGGTTCTATATTACTTCTCTTCCTCTTTCTGAGCTGCTTCCATGTTTTGATCTTCAATATCACTGATTCTTTCCTCTATCTGGACGGCCCTGTTTCCTATGACAGTTATTTCATTTCTCACTTCTTTTATCATATTATTTATTTCTCGCTTTTCCATCTGAATCTTTCTTATGTTTTGAATTTTTTCGTTAAATTGTTCTTTTTGTTCACGGAATTCCTTTTTTATGTCATCCATGTCATTTTCTATGTTATTTATCTCAGCTATGGAGTTCTGCCAGTATGACTTCATTTCTATCAGAGCCTCTAGAAAGGCTACTTTAAATTCTCTGTCACTTAAATCAGACACTTCTCGGTCTAAGAAGCTGGATAAATTTCATGTTCTTTCTGAGAAGTTTTAGTTTTTAAGGAATATATCCTTTCAGCTGGGTTCTTCCTCTTTGACAGGAGGGCTTTATGTTCAGTGCCCAGATTATTACTTTTGTGGTGTCTTGCTGTAGGGAAGACACTAGATGGCACTGGGGGGTCAAGTGTTTGGAGAGAGAGTGGTTGTTTATTTCTTATTCTTGATCTCCTGCTGTGTTTGGTGATGATGCGTTTATATCCCGGGGAGAGGTCAACAAAAAGTGCTCAGCTCCGCCTTCTGCCCTGTGCTAGGGGAGGTGGGTGATGTAGTCCTAGGCTTTTTCTGCTGGCTCGGACAAATGCTCTGAAATCCCTCCTTTCCTTCTTCCCAAACCTGATTCAGCATCTATTCGTCTGCGGGCTTACACTGCTTTTAGAACCCAGGGGCGCATGAGCAAGTGCAACCACCATAAGTCCAAAATTTGCGGCCTGACCTGAGACAGCTGGGTCGCCTTTCTTGTGGGCCAGTACTGCAGCCCTGTGTAGGAGCCATGTTCCTGTGCTGCGAGTCTCTATGGCCCTTGGAGCTGAGGTGTTGTCTCTGCATTTTAGAATCCTCTCTCAGCCTTCCTACCACTCAAAAAGTTCCATAGGCTGAATCCCAAACTCCGTTAAAGCCCAGCTCTCCCACGGTTCTGCCACTTTGCTGGGTTTTTTATTCCCTGCTCCCTTGTTACTCCTGGATCGTCAGCAGCGATTGTGTCCTGTTGCAATATGTCTCTACTTCCTTCCCTCTCTCCTGCTTGCCCCCTTCTCTCCAACCTTCAGGTGTTTACTTGTGATTCGTGGATTTCTCAGTTGCTGTTTTGTCACTCAGGGCCCTCATTCTTGCCTCTGGGGTGGCTAATCAATTGTGTTTTCTGAAAGAGGCTTTAGGGACCTCCTTTCCAGTTGACATCTTGCCTTACTCTTCTTTCAGCATATGTATTATAAAAAGATACTTAATGACTAAAATTTTCTGTAAGGAAAATATCAAGTTAATAAGGCAGTAACAACATTGTTCCCATATTAAATGCACATTTTCACTTCTTGCTCTTTTATTAAACAAAGAGAAAGCTTTACTTTCCAGCTAGAGATCTGGTATTTTAAGAATGTTAAAGGACCAAAACGAAAGCTGTCTCATTTGAATCACCATTCTTCAGTGTCACTTTTCCTAAATGATAAGAAAAGTCCAAACAACTTGCCTTTAAGAAGTTTCCAAGTAAGAGAGACGTCATGGGTGTGTTGTTCCCTTAGAAAAGATTTCTCCAGTGCAGGTAACAGGAACAGCCATACTTTCAAGTCCCTCAAGGAAAGGCCAAACAATGTACTTCCTTCTGGCGCCCTCCAGAAGGAAGTGTTACCCTGTTCACATCCATCCTATCAGAAGGGGAACCTCTCCACATTCAGCCTCTCCTCTGCTTTAATACCTGAAGATAAGTAAAATGTCAGCAGAACAGTCCCAATATCCGCAGAAGAGATCTTAAAGTACTTCAGAGACTGCAACTGTGCATTGGTGTGTGCCAGCGGGCAGAGGTGAGAGGCAGCGGCATGGAGCAGGGAGAGTCGGCGGTGCATGCCAGCAGCATGGAGCAGGCAGAGTGGGTGGTGAGCGCAGGCCAAGGTGGCAGTGATGACGATAGGCCTCTGCCATGATCCCTGCTCAGAGGCTAGCACTTGAAGTCCTGGTTTTGGCATGGCTCCCGACCCACACCCGCTGTTACCCATGTGGTCTTCTTTTAATCATGTCCCTCTGTGCGTACAGACAAGCTGACAATAATATTTCCTCAATGATTACTTACAGAGCGAATCCCTGCAGGCAAGGGCCCCCATCTGCAGCCATCATTATGTGAACTAGGAGCGACAGTGCAGTCCAAGACATTGCAAGTTTGTGATGAGGAGGGAGCACATAGCATATTCCTCTGGCTCCCAGCTCTGTTTCTCCTTCTCTTACTGTAGCGCTGCTTTGGCAGCTATACACTTCAGAGACCCCACTTTAGTGCTAGAAGCCCATGCCTTTGCCCAGAGAGCAACGTCCTGAGCCTCGGGCTCCACATGCCCCTCCTTCTCCCACAAGCAGACCCACACACCAGCTGCAGGCCTACCACCTGGGGTGCACGTTTGTTAACTACTTTAATGTCCCCCTTTCCCCCCAAACTACAAAACAACACAACTTGCCTTGTAAACAGATCAGTGTTATTTCTTAGGGAGGGAGTGGATTTAGTTGAGAAGGAAAAGCGATTTTAAAAAATGCTTTTCCTTTTATTCATTTTTTTCCCATTCCAATGAAATGTGATCTTTTTCTGAAGTAGAAAAAGTAACAAAATTTTTAAAAAATATTTTTCCAAACATTGTCCTGCGAAATATTTTTTAGATTCTTTTTTTACCCTCTCCTTTTCTTACACCCCCTCTTTTTTAGGAGTTTGGGGAGAGGGTCAGAGGCTGGAAAAATTTGGTGCACACCCCCAACCCCCACTGCCTTGCAGAGCTTGAACCCAGGGAAGTTGCCAAGTCCCACACGCAGCCCTAGGCGGTCCAGCCAGGGAGGACTAAGGGAAGGCACAAGGCATAGTCATGAAGAGGTGTAGTTTCTTACAGCGCTAAATTGAATCAACTTCAGCTGTTTGCCTTTAGGATGTCTCATTGCAATGAAACAAAAACAGATACCGCAAAGGGAAGGATGACCCCCTACTGCCGCTTTCCCTTCACGCCTTGAGTGTCACTGTGGGTGGTGAACCTAGGTCTGTGTTTTCTAAATACATGTGTGCACTTCAATGTGAGAGTGCTGGGGTGGGGTGGGGTGCGTAGGGCACTTAAGTTACCAATCTGTGGCTGTGGTAGAATGTGTCCAGAAGAGTCTCCTGGCAGCTTTCTCCTCCTCCACCTTCCTAAGCCTCCTCCAAAGGAAACTGGATGGGTGGCCTCGGGGAAGCAGGAGGTTCAGAGGTCAGAGACCAAGAGCAGGGAGGGCAAACAGCAGAGATTGAGCACTAGAGGAGGAGGGGATAGGGTGGGCAGGGATTATGGGATGGCATGAGGGTGACATCTGAAGGTGATGAAAGCTTCCCTCTACCCCAGAGGTGGAGGACTTAGGGTGCCTTGTGTGCCTATTGGGGTTTGCAGGGGCCCGCCTTGTGCCAGTGGAGCTCCGTGGGGCCCGGCCCATCCTCTTGACCCCAGTGGCACAGCATTTTCTTTTTTCTCCTGAGCCCAGCCAGGCCCCCAGGGATACCTGTTCCTGTCACTGGTGTTCTGACCGGTTTGTTAGCCTGTGGCAGGAGTGGGCAGATCCAGACTTCTCATGCATCCTGCCTGGCCAGTGGTAATTATGAACTTGAGTAATGGATCTTTCACCACAACACAACAAAGCTTTTCTTTACCCTGAGAGAGAATGAGGTAGAAGAGGACCTCACAGATTGGAATGGCTTTTATCCCTGAAGGAGGGGAGATTTAGTTTGAAAAGGGGATGATGTGAGTCTTGACACAGTTTTTGTGGTGATTTACATTCTCGTGAGTTACACTTTTTTTCTGGGAAATCAGACCAAGGTCCTGAAAAATTCAGGAGTCGATAGTGATAAAATAAACCCTGGCAGGTTTGCATGGGTGTCAGGTTAACCATGGAGCAGGCTCACACTTGGGGACATGCCAGGAGGCTTTTGGTTTTCTTAAGAGTCACACTGAGTGAAGTAATTAGACAAACCTCTTCCCAGTCACTTAGTAAGAAGACCTTTGAAAGTTTAATGAGGTAGGGTTGGTGCCAGTCGTCCTATTTAAAGGGCTGCAAAGGATTTGTTTAATAATTTGGAAGGCCTTTTATTTTTAAAAAGTACCTTGAAGTTTGCACAATTTGTAGTTTTGACCATCTGAGGTTCTGAATGTTCAGTTCACCTGCCTTCCAAATGAATTCCCAAAGTCCTTTTGACTGTGGATACAATGGCTCCCCATGCCTTCTAAAGAGGATGTATTCTGCATGTAAAGATCTATGGATAGCAAATAAAGTCTTTAGTTGACAGGATTTGCAGGGCAGTCTTGGATATGTCATATTGCAAACTTTCTGGGTCTGAGACCGGTGCTGTTCTTAAGTTAATAAGCAAACTATGGAAAGTGAAAATAAGCAAAGAGGGCATGTTATTCTTTTGTTATATTGTCATATTGCAAATATATTCATATACTTTCTCTATGAAGACACAGCATCTGTGTTTCATCTGCCAAGCTCTAAATACAATATTTACATCAAAAACAAAAATGTAGCTTCCATTTTCTATGTGGGCATGGAACACAGTGGTGTTCTCTGTCAGCTGCTTGGAGGGCTCCCAGAAGTCAATGGCCTCAGGTGGACTGCCTAAGCTTTGGGGATGAGACGCTGAAAACAGGAATAAAAATAATAGTCCTCACTGAAGAGTGGGTTTGTTTTTCTTTGTTTCCAGGGTAGGTATTTATTTACCTGTAAACACACATATTTAGATGAACAATATCAGGTGACTAATTGAGGTACAAGTAGAGTTTTCAGAGAAATAGAATGGCATTCTAGGTGAATCTTGGTAAATACTTAGCCTTTTCTTTACTTATTTTCAATTCCCTTTGTTTTTCTAGAAGGATCTCCATTTTGTAAAATGTGTAATGGAGTGTTCTCAGTTTGTGGATAATGTCAAATCATATTATTTCGAAGGACACATTTGGATGAAAGAAAAGCTAGAAGAGTGTTATGACAAATCTTCTGCGGTCAATACTAAACAGTGAGCAACACTTGCTATCAGAAGGTGTAAAACGGCAGCCTTGATTTATGTTTCTTCTTTTATGAAGAACTGATTAGTGGTTTTGCAACTAAGAGTCAAATATTCTGATCAGCATGCAATTTCCAGCTTTTCTCTTACATCTATGCTATTTAACAGGTAAGGTTTAAATGATATTTCTGATGTCTATCACTTCTGATATCATAATTTGATACTCATATTTCAGGGGTTACTTTACATAAGGCAGGTAAAAATATTACATTGAAATGAGTCAGGTTGGGAGATTTTTATTTAACCCAAATGCTTAAAAATAAGAACTACCAGGAAATTTATTAGTAGTTGAATTTATTTAAGATTACATATTTTAAAGCAATAATTGCATTTCCCTAAAACTGATGCCAGGTAATTTGTTTGTAGTAAATTTTAGAGTGATTGACCTAATTACCTGCCTCCTAAGTGGGTGCCAGGTTTCTGGCTGCAATGGGTCTTGTCCTGTTCTGTCTCCTTTACTCCTCTGAAGTGCATTAGAACTGTTCAGCACTAAAAAGATTCATCCTTCCATTTGTGAAAGCTGCAAAATGTGATTTGAAACATGAAATTTATACTTCTGCCTCTCAAAGC
>PVJL010018667.1:0-15452 GCA_004026885.1 Lyroderma lyra | reverse complement strand
AGGGGTGGGGGGAGGGTGAGGGGAGCCCCCTGTGCTGCAGAACAGCCAACCCTGCAGGGACCACGTTCCAACACCTACTGCCCCCTGTGGGAGGGTCACCCGTCCAGATGCAGACAGTCCCGCCCCTGAGGGAGAGAGCACCTTCCCCCACCCCCGCTTGGCCGATGGCCAGGGAGTCGTAGTGACATGTGGGCAGTGACGCGGCCGCTTCCCAGCAGCAGCTTCCAGAGAGTTCCGTGGCCCGCCACCTCGTCTTCACACTAGACAAGAGCGGGGACCCACCCGGGGCTGAGCCCGCGGTCTGTGTCTTGGAGAGGACACACCGGGGAGCAGGGGAGGCGCAGCTGACCTTGCAGGACAGGGCGCCTGCGGGACACGTCCACGGCTGGTGCGCAAGCCGCTAGCACGTGCGGGTTACCTGCTGGTCATCGTGACTTTGCTGGAATTTTCCTGACTATGGCCAGGCCCCAGGCTTTGGGCTAAGGGGCAGGTGGACACGCAGAGGCAAAAGACAAGTTTGACAAGACAGAGCAACTGTAAGAATCACAGCACAAGGTCGAACGTGAAGACGGGCCACAGGGCCAGGAGAGGTCACGTCCGGCTGGGGGACGTGGGGTCTCCCCCGGGAAGCAGGACGCCCGGCTCGTACGTAATGGGGAGCGGCCTCGTGCCTCGGGGACGCGCGGGCAGTGTGGGGGCGGCCGCTCGGGGGGACGGGTCGTGCTGGGCGCCCGTGGGTGCCCAGGGTCCCACTGTCACTTCCTGTGACCAGCGAGTTATTACCTGGGCAGAGCAAGTCTCTAACAAGTAATTCGGGGCTCCCTGTTACTGGTTGATGATGATGAAATAAACGTGTTTTATATAATAAGTAAATGTGTGTCTGTCCGGTCAAACACACTCTGATTTCCTGGACGTACACAGGAAGCAGGACTGTCCGATGCGGTTTCCCTCCTCGGCGAACTCTGTCAGCACGCCTGCGCCCCCAGGCAGGTGCCGGGACGGGCCGGGGGACGGGCTCCGTGGCCCCGGGACTTCCCACACGTGCAGGGCTTTTCAACGGGTCACGTGCTTCAGCAGGGGTGGGGGCTCGTCAACCCTGGGGACACCGGGACTCAGGGCGGGAGAGGAGGGGGCGCAGAGCCGCTGGGGCCGAGACAGAGGCACACAGGCCCCGGGGGAGAGGCCTGGGGGGCACTGCCCTCCCGAGCGGGACGTCCGACGCCCAGACGCCCCACCGGCCAGGCGGCCCGAGCCCGCTCGCGGGAGCCCCAGGTCTGTCAACGAGCGCTCAGTCCAGCACGAGTTTTTAACAAAGCCGATGCCGGACGCCCCAACGTGAGGCCGCCCGGACAGGTCGGTGAGGACAGGAGGGAGGTGGGGTGCTGCAGAGGGGGCCTGGCGAAGGCTCCTGCACGTCTCGTGGGCGCTGCGCGGGGACGGGCTGACTCCGCCCTCACAGCCTCCGCCCCATCCGCCCCGCCGGCCCCGCCCAGGCTACCAACAACATGGGGGGCGCCCTGCTGCAGGGATCCCCCGTCTGCGCTCCTTGGCAGTGGCTCATGGGTGTTCGCACGAGGGTGCAGACCCACACCCATCTGTCTCCCCTTTTTCTAGCACGGTCTGACATTGGGCTGCTGACCGGAAGGCTGTGGACACTTCCCGCAGGACGTCGGTCCCGGCTCCCTGAGTGGGGCGCGCGGCCGCGTCCATTCCACGTTGCACAAGCGCGCTCCTGGACGCCGGTTTGCAACACGAAAATAAAAGGTCCAGACTGTTCTCGGAGTTCTTTCTGGACAGAACTTGTCGCTCATCCCAGCGCGGCAGAATGCACGTGAAGATCAGCACTTGGTCGTGTTTTGCACGCGTCGGAACGCTGCCTCTTCTAGGGTTGGGCTTCTCCCTGGACAACGACTGTGAAGGGCAACGGCACAGCTGCCTCCGAGGACTACAGACACCTGACAGCGATGCGCAAACAAGAGTAAAAGCGAGACGCGTGGTGGCACGCTTTGGGGGTGACGACGGGACCGTGATTGCGACGTAGCTCGGGGCATTCGGTAACTGCAGCCACCACGGCCGGCGCTGCCAGGGCGACCGGAAATGGGTTCGTGCGTCTCGACGACCAGGGTGGAGCTCGACCTCGGGAGGGGACGTGCGGGGTCAGGTGGGGACGTGGTGCGGGGACGCATGGCCACGACCACAGAGCACCTGCAGGAAGCGACACCAGGAGGCCACCAGGGACCTGAGCCCAGGCAACTTCCAACTCCCGCGAGGGACGTGGGGGACTCAGGCCAGCCCCTGGAGAGGAGGTACGACAGAAGGGTGACGCCAAGACTCTCTCCGGCACTTCAGGACGAAGCCCTTCCCATGAAAGTCCCAGCAGAGTTTACTCTGTTGAGAATCTGCCAAAGTGGCTGTGAACTTCATGGAATGGCTGAGAAGTTTTGGGAAATGAGAGCAGGACGAGCACTGCTAGATGTGACAAGCGCGCAATAAAGTGACACGAATGAAGGGCCTGGTGACGGGAGACGGCGGTGGAACTAAGAGGAGGCGTCGGACGGACTCGGCTGTGTGAGAATCTAAAATGTGATTCAGACACGTCACCGAGTCAGTCAGGAGACGGTGGTGGGCGTGGGGCTCCTCTGCTCCTGGGCCTGGACGGAGACACGCGGCCCGAGGCAGGGGCACCGCGGTCAGCTGGGCTGCCGGCCTCAGCAGTGAGGGCCCGGGCCAGGCGGCGGCACCCCCGCGAGCCCCTGCAGCTCGGGTGCAGAAAGGGCTGATGGCATCCCCAGGCAGGAAGGGGCCGGGCCCCCCGAGCTGGGCTGCCCGGGAGGCCGCACCCCCGGAAGCAGTGACGTGTCCCAGCTCGGTCTGAGTCCCTAGGTGGTACGCTGACCACATGAACCGTTTGAAACGGGACAGAAAACAGCAGGTCAGCCTACGAAAAGGGGTCTGAGACCCGAGAAGGGCTGTTACCTTGGTGCCGGGCCCGCCGCTGAGGCCCCGCCAGGGACGCAGGTGACGAGGCGCACACGCCCAGACCCCAGAACGCGGTGGCACCGGGTCTCAAACATCCCCAAGTCCCAGAAGCAAGACGTGGCCCCCGACGTCCGCCGTCGGACGTCCCAGCCCCCGGCCAGGCCGGCGACAGAAGCCTCCCGTCCCACCGGCAGCACCGCGTGGCCCTGAGCACGGGGCCAGGCCTCGGGCTTACCGGCCTCCCCCACAAAGACCTCCACGGGCGCGCTGGCCGGGCTCTCGCCAATGATGTTGTAGGCGGTCACGATCACCTCGTAGCGCCGGTATTTCTTCAGGTCTGCAGGGAGACGGACACGGGGCTCAGCGTGCCGGGACCGCCCGCCCGCCCCCCGGAGAACGTGCCCTCTCAGCAGTGCACTGAGGACCCGGGCGGTGGGGACAGCTGGACACGTTTTCACAGAGGCCTGCGGAGGGCCGCCTCCTGTCACCTGTCACCAGCACGTCCCCGCTCCCGTCGCTGGGTGGCGGCTGAGCAGACACCCCGGGGAAGCGGACTCGGCCCCCTGCATGGCTGCAGGTTCCGTCGGGCTGGCCCTTCGGTCCAGGAGCAGGCTGACCAGACGTCCCGTTTAAAACGGACAGAAAACAACGGCAGTGCCCCGTTTCAGGCAGCAGGTACGGCCAGCCTACGGGCACCCCGAATCCAGCCCAGGAGGACGAGGCTGACCGCATGCACCGTCTCAAGTGGGGCAGGACCGGTGCTTTCTGTCCCGTGGAGCCTGGGACGTCGGGTCAGCCCAGCACAGGGATGGGCCCTGAGGACACCACAGTAAGTGCAATAAGCCCGTCACAGAAAGACAAGCTCTGAGGTCCCCGGAGAGGTGACATGCAGAGACGGGAAGTAGATGGAGGGGGTCAGGCGTGGGGGAGGGGAGGGTCGGTGCGCTATTCGGACAGAGTCTCAGTTTGGGAAGATGACAAAGGTCTGGGGACGGCCGGTGGGGTGGTTGCACAACCGTGCGAATGTCCCCGATGCCACTGAGCTGGACACGTAAGTAAGTGGACAGGAACAGAGAGGAGATGCTGCTCAATCCCATTTTCTGTCCCAAACTTGAGGACCAGCTGGTCAGTAGACGCCCCTTCCCAGCCTGTTTCTAGAAGTTTCCCTCCTGTCTCCCTGGTGGTGCTGGCACCCCGAGAAGCTGCATTATGGGGGGTACTGGGCCCCCCGCACTCACGCGTTAGCTCGTACGTCGTCAGGGTGGAGCTGCTGTTCACGGCCGTGAAGCTGCTCTGGGCTGTCGGGGAAGCCAAGGGACAGGCGTCAGCACGCGGGGGCAGCCGGCGGACGTGCGGGGCAAGGGGCCCCCCAGCCCCCAGGGCCACCCCTTCTTTGTGTAACAGCCGGGCTCAGCCGGAGACGGAGGGGTGCGGGGGGCAGCGCACAGCGACATGGGAGCAGCGGACGCCGGCGCTCCCCACACGGTGCCCCCCGCCCGCACCCCGCGGCCCGCACGGCGCTCAGCTCACCGGCGAGCTCGGTCCGCAGGGCCGAGGGCGTCCTGAGCGTCTTGGCCTCGGGCGCGGAGGCGGCCTCGGACTCCAGCTCGCGGTAGTAAATGCGGTAGCCCTGCAGCAGGCCGTTCAGGCTCTCGTCCCTCGGGGGCTGCAAGGACATCGGCGGTCAGCTCTCACAGGGCCGCCCCGCGGCAAGCCTACTCAGCCAGCGGCCCCGGGGGACGGGTGCCTTTCCCACGGCCGGTCCTCCGCCGTCCACGAGGAGGAAAGGCGGGGGACACGGCCACGCAGAGCAGCGCGGGGACTCCCCGGCACAGAACCAGGCCGGCGGCCTCTTCTCAGCACCACCACCCGAGAGGCACCCGGCCTCCCGGCTCCGACCGCCCTCCCAGCACCCCAGTCCCGTCGGCCTCAGGCTACTTCCGGGCAGGTGTCCACGTGGCCCCCGGGGAGGCTGCTCCCCAACACCACCTGGGGAGCGCTCCCAGCTCCCTGCTCCTGGACCGATGGCCCTGGCCAGGTCCAGGCCCACCGACCCTGCCGCGCCCTCAGTGGGCAGCTCTGCCCTCTGTCATTTTTGTCCTCAGAGCCCCCCACGGTGAGCGACCTGGAGAGAAGGAAAGAGGGACAAGTGCGCTCCCAGTCAGCACGGAGGCTGCCCACTGGCCCCCCGGGGGCCGCTGGCCGTCTGGGGGGCTGTGCCTCGGTAGGACTGTGCACTGAGGATTAAAGACCCGAGTGAGTGCGGACACGTGTCACCTTGCAGCTATGCTGTGTGGTCGCGGGTGACTTCTGCACAAGAGACAACACGGGCCGGGCCGGTCTGTACCGCCTGCCGCCCTGGCCAGGAGCCGGGACGCTCAGCTCCTCCAGCGCTGGGCGTCAGCGGTGCCAGCCGCTCCCGGCCCGTGAGCTGAGTTCGGGTTCGCGCTGCGTGCACTGGCGCTGCTGCCGCCGTTCTGGGCATCGCACCTGGACACGGTTTGCCCTCCCAGTGTGCAAGCCGACCTTGACCCCGAAACACCTGACCCGGCTCGGCCCGCACTCAGGTGCCAGCTGACACGACGCTGAGTGCACGGAGGGCGAGACCCGGGCCCTTACCTGCCACTGGACCAGGACAGAGGACGTGGTGTGCGGCGTCACCGAGACAGAACTTGGGGGCTCTCCCGGAACTGCAATCGGGAAGGAGAGGCCGGGTCAGCGGGTTCTGCTGGTACCTGGCTGTCCGAGGGCCAGCCCGCCCAGAGCCCTGGGGGCTGACGGGCCAACCTGCCCGTGGCTGTAGCCGCAGAGAAGGGAGCGCAGCCCCCCAGGCAGGCCCGCGCTGAGCTCCTGTCACACAGGGGCTCACATCTCCGGGGGGCCGTGCCGCAGCCCCTGCCCCAGGGCCTCCCGGCAGCCCCAGAGCCGCTCCGGGGCCCGCGGCCCTCCCTGGATGAGGGCGCCTTTCGTTTCGGAGATTCTTAGGTCCGCGTGATGGCCGAGAGGGACAAACGATGGAGCCCGGTCACCGTGCTCGTCGTGGTGACCTCTAGTGTGACCGCCGTGGGAGGAGGTGGCTCCTGGCGGCTGCAGTCGGCCCTGTGCCGGGTGTGGGTGGTGGCTCGCTCTGCTCTCGGGGGGGACGAGGCCGGTTGGGCCTCTGCCTGTGGCCGTGCCCTGTGCACTGGACGTGAACCCTCTCCGTCAGGCCTTCCGGACGCCCCTTCCCCATGCGCCCCACGTCCCAGCTTTCTGAACCGACCTTCTTACGGCCCCCACAGTGACATCCTGGGGCCCCGCACGTGCTAATGCGCAGAGGTCACCCCTGAGTTCTGGAAGGGTGGTCACCTCAGCGTGGCCGGCAGAGAGGACCTGCCGAGCTCGTCTGCCAGCGTCCCCTCTGCGTCCTGTGTCCCCTCTGTGTCCCCTCTGTGTCCCTTGTGTCCCTCTGTGTCCCTTCTGCGTCCCGTGTCCCCGTGTCTCTTCTGCGTCCCGTGTCCCTCTGCGTCCTCTCTGTGTCCCCCGTGTCCCCTCTGTGTCCCTCTGCATTCATGTCCCCTCTGTGTCCCCTGTGTCCCCTCTGTGTCCCCCATGTCCTCTGTGTCCCTCTACATCTCCCGTGTCCCCTCTGTGTCCCGCTGCTCCTGGGTGGCCGGGCAGGAAGGTGCTCACCACGTCTGCTCTTTCTCATTCACGTGCGGTTCACCTACGTCCCCTCTGAATCCCCGACCCCAGTCTCCCTGCCCTCGGTCGGGACAGCATGTCACCCTCGGCTGTCACATCTGTCCTCGGGACCCCCGTTCCGGAGCGCCCCTATGTCCATAGGTGACAAAGTGGGTCACGTTCTGCTGTTAATCTGTTCATGTCAGTTTGATCAGTACAGCAGCCGGAAGAACGCAGAAGGAAAACTACTGTTCCTCTACCACACGAACCATCCGCACGCAGCAGGGGCCCCCTCCCCAGCACGGGGCCCCCCAGGCCTGGAGTCAGGGTGTCTGCCTGTCAGTCGCAGCTGAGAGCTGGACTCTGAGACAATACAACACAAACACGATGCAAATCAACCGCAAAAGCAATTGCGCATCTCAGAAAAGGGAGATAACGCGATAGGGGCATCAAAAGGAGTGATTTGAATATCAAAGGACTGAGCCGGCCTCGGCGCAGGGGTTTGCAAAAAGCCGGTCAGGCCAGCCCCGAGCGGGCAGGGTGCCTCAGAGCAGGGCCCAGCGGCCGGCTGTTCCTTTCCTTCTTCCGAAAGTTGGGGTTCGGTCGCTACTGCAGCTGTGCTAGATGTAAGATTAAAACGGGGGCTGCAAAGACAACCCTCATGTCTCAGGGTGGGGGTAGGGTCTAGCCCCACCTACCCAGCCGGGGAGCAGGGCCAGGGGCGAGAAGGGGGACCCCCTGTGTCCCCCTGCGCCTGTGTTGGTCCCTAAGGTCACCCGAGGCCTCGTGCTGGAGACGCTAAACTCCCAGGTTACAGAGAGAGCTGGGGACGCGAGGTCCCGGGGGAGTTTGGTCTGGGGCATCTGGGGGGCAGGCTGGGATCATGACAAAGTGCTGCTGGGCGGGCCGGGGGCTGGGGTGGCCCGTGGCCTGAGAGGCAGCAGCAGTCCTGCCTGTCCTGGAGTCCGCCCGTCAGCGGGGCGCGCTGGTGACAGCGTGTCCCGGCTCCCCCCGGCCTGCCTGCACCGCCCCTCAGGATCCCCAGGGACTAGGCCCACCCCCTCTGCGTGGGACCATGTGGGCAAGGGCCACCGCAGCTCTTAGGGGCTCTCACTGCTCCCCCCCCCGCCAACTGTGCTCCTATCCAACGGCCCACTGGGGAGGCTGGCGGATGGGAAAAATGGGGAAACCCTGTGACGATTAATTTTAATGACCTATCGGGGTTGGGGTTCTGGGTGCTGACGGGCCGCAGGTGCGGAAGCCGGTCACATCGGGCTTCGGGCGCTCGGCCGTCATCGGTCACCAGTCCCACCGCTCCCCTCGCTCTCTCAGGTGACCCTCTCCAGGCTCGAGATGGAGATTCGGGGTTCGGAGCAGCAGCTGGGGAGCGGCCGCGTCTGACCGCCAGCCCGGGTGCCTGCTCACTCACCATCCTGCAGCGTGGTTACAGCCTCCGTCTCGGCACTGAAGTCGCTGTCCCCGATGTCGTTGGTGGCCTTCAGGCGCAGCTTGTAGGAGGTGAAGGGCCTCAGCCTGAACGGGACACGGAAGGGACGAGTGACAGCCCGGAGGACGCCCCTGGGACCCTGGGGACGTCTCCCACCCGGAACCCCGGCCTTCCTCAGGAGGAGGGTGTCTTGGGGTGACCACTCCCGGCTCTACTGGCTCCCAGAGCTGAGCTCCTGGTCTGTCCTCGGGAGGGCTGAGTGAGGAGGCACGTGCACACCAGCGCAGCACCGGGCACTCGGCAGGCGCCCCAGAAACGAACGTCACCCTTAGCAGCTACGTTTACTCGTGTTATTATTTAGAGGCCTCGGCGAGCGAGCGTTCTAGAGCTCGAGGTGGGCGTGACCCCTCAGGCGCCCCGCCCCGCCCCCTGGAGTGATGGAAATCAGGACCAGGCGAGGTGGGGAGGTGGGCTGACCAGACGTCCCGTCTTAAACGGGACAGGAAACAAGGGTCCTGAGGTCACTTCTGAGAGCCACCCACCGAGATGCTCGGACCTGGGCGTGTCCGGCAGTCAACCCCACCCTCAGCCGCAGGAGGGCCGGGACTGAGGGAAGGGCCGAAGCACAACACCCGCCAAGAGCTGCCCGCGCTGACTCAACGGGGGTCCCCGTCATCTCCCCACCAGGGAGATGCAACCTGCCTGCTGACCTGGACAGAGAGAAGGGACGTCTCTCCCGAGGTGACAGCTGCAGGCTGGGCCCACCCTCCCCCACTTCTGCCTCTCAGGGGACCCCAGGCTTCCGGGCTCCCGTCCCCATCGCCTCTGCCTCCCCAGCACCAGGGCCTGGGTGGGCCCGCAGCCGTGCCTGTCTGGACGGGCTGGCTCGGCAGAGAGGCCTGGAGGGGGGTCTGGGGCAGGCGCTCCCCAGTCACAGACATGCTGGGTCCCCGCTAGAAGAAGAGACATGGAGTCTCAGTGGTGCATCTCCTTGGATCACATAGGCTCCCTGCTCTGTGGGCAGCAGCCGATGGCGGGGGACACAGTAGGGACCCTAAGTGCTGGAGCCCCAGTCCCTGTGCGGGTGGGGGGGGTCCTCCTGGCATGCTCTGTACCTGTCGACCGTGCAGGCTGTGGCCTCGTGGCTGATGGATGAGGAGTAGGTCTGCCACTGTCCCCCGGGCAGCTCGCGCACCTGCACGGTGAAGTACCGGATCGGGGAGGCCCCGTCGCTGCCTGGGACCCACTGCAGCCGGAGGCTGCGGGCCGACACTTCCTCCTGGGGCACCAGCAGCTCCCTGGGGGGCGCCGGCCGCTCTGCAACCACAGGAGAAGAGCACGGGGATGCGTGAGAGGCCGCTTCCCCAGGAAAGGTTCAGCCCGGAGCTGCCCATGGTGCCTGCGGACACCGTGCGGGCCGGCCGCACCCGTCAGAAAATCTGAGGGTGACTCCTGGTGCCACAGGGACGTGAGGTTCTCTTAGAGCCACTCTGGGCGGCGTGCCCCAGCTCAGACCTGACCGGAGACCCCGCTTGCTCCCAGAATGCTCCGCTCCAAGCAGAGACAGACAGACAGCGGTGAACCAGCCGGCAGTCTGTCTGCCCGAGCACTACTCGGTTGCGTACAGGTGTCTCAGTGGCACCTGGGTTCCCCAAGCTCCTCAGGCCGCTCGGGACTCCCTCTCTTTCTGCTTTTGGGCACAGAGCTGAGCCCGGATCATTCCAGGCATTGAGCTCAGCTCTTCCCAGGTAGGGGTGCCTCTGGGCCATCCACGGTGCTCTGTCCTGGAGCGATGGGGTTGGGGGTGCAGGGATGCGGGGACACGGCCAGGACCTGGCCCCCGAGTGTGAATCCTTTGTGTGTCACGTGTCTCCTCAGCCCACCGACTTCCGTAGAGAAACTCCATAGGGAGAGATAATGGTTTAATTGTTTATCGTGAAGATCACTGACTCTGATTAGGAGGTGGGGCATGTAATAACACGGCAGTGGGTGGCCGGCCCGCGGCGAGGGGTGCTGGTCGCATGACCCCCGCCTCGGCCCAGCGGTGGCCTCCTCTTCACGAGGACCAGACGATGCCGGGGGTGGGGGGGCTGGATCGGCTCTGTGCAAGGAGCAGCCGCACGCCCCAGCCCCTGGGGAGGGCACACAGGGCCCCTGACACGCAACACCCGTCCCGCCCACGGCCCTGGCTCTGAGCCTGAGCCTGCACACGGGGACAGCGGGGGCACCCACTTCAGCCGGGCGCGGAGGGGAGTGCGTGAGGTCACACCGCACACGGGCCCCATTCACGGGAAGGGCAGCAACCGTGCTGGATGCACAAGAGCGTCTGAGGACGCGGTCCGCGTCGGCTTCGGGGCAGCCCGAGCATTCCTGAAATGCGTGTCCCCCGTGGCCTGGAGCGGCCGTGTGCACCCGAGCACGCAGGCGTGTGGCACGAGCTGGGCCGTGCGGACACGCTGTGTCACGTGCCCAGCGCCCACAGACGCCCCGTGCCGGCCACACGGGGACCGAGGAAGCTTCACACCCGCCAAGTTCACAGCTCCCATTGCAGCCCATGAACCCTGCCCCTGCTGTCCGTGACCGTGAACCTGGGCCTCGGGGTCCTACCTCTCTTCTCAGTGGTGATGACGGTGGCCTCCAATGGCTCCCCCCAGCCCTGCCGCGTCTTGGCCGACAACCGGAAGATGTACGCTGACTCTGGGGCCAGCTCGGTGGCCGTGAACTGCCTGACCGTGGCGCCCACCTCCACCGTGGTGAACGTGTTGGGGCTGCTGCTGGCCAGGCGGTAGGCGATCTGGTACCCTGTGGGCGGGGGCCAGGGGGCCGTGCGGTCAATCACTCCGTCGGGCACCCCGGGGGAACCCCAGCCTCGCCCCCCGCCCCCCAACAATCACGTGTGACTGGAAACCCTGTTTCCTCCTCCTTCAGCCATCACCCGAGAGGAAGTGACACCGCGGTGACACACGGGGCCTCTGAGCGCCGTGCCCCACGACCCTGGTGTCCCTGTCACCCTTCACAGGAGCAGCTGTGAACAGGGTTCCTCTTCGCCCCGAGCACGCCGCAGGGGCCATGCGTGCCACGGGGGGTGTAGAGCGCGGCCTTCTTTGCTTCTCCTCCCCGTCCCTCTAACCCGCGGCCATCGGGCCCGGGGCAGCGCCTGTCAGCGAGTTCCAGAAACTGCGCCCTCTCCCGCAGTGCGGCGTGCGGCGGGCGGGATGGCTGGCCAAGTCCCACCCGGCACGCACACCAGCCTCCTAGCTGCCCCCTCCCATCCGCCATGTCTGCCTGCTGACCCCCAGCTCTCCCGCCTGGCTCCGGCCCTCCTGCCCCTCCCAGGAACACGCCCCCGCCTGCCCCGAGGCGGCTGTCAGCCGGGGGCTCCACTGCACATGTCACCGGAGCAGGAGGGGGCTCATTAAGCAGTTCAGGGAGCGAGGGCCCTGCCGGCTCTGAACATCTGGCCATCCAGGGCTCGTGGCTGGTCAGCAAGGTTAATGGAGGCCGAGGTGCCCGCCTCTGAGCAGGCAGAGCCGGCCTGCAGGCCCAGCACCATGCCATGCAGCCCGCCCGGCCTCACTGTGGCCCAGACCCTGCGGTCCAGCTGCTGTGTCCAGTGCCGATCAGAACCAGAGCTGGTGGGGTGCTGGACAGCCCCAAACATTCACAATAGCAAAATGGCCAAGGGAGACAGGGAGCCAGGTCAGCCGGCTCGCTCAGGCCTCTGTGCCCAGGCGGTGGCCGCGTGACGGCGGGACACTGCACATAGCCTGCTGTCACCGCTTCCTCTGTACGGGCGCAGCCCCTCGGCTCCCGTGTCCTTCTCCTTGCATGTTCTTTGCTCGTCGGTGACCGAGCTCGCCGGCATCTCCCCAGCTCCTGCACTTGGTCAGCTGTCCAGCGATGTAAGGGGCCTCCCCGGCAACGCGGGAGGCCAGGAGGACAGTTCCGGGGCTCCGATGTGGTATGTGCCCTCGCCTTAAGGCTGGGCACCACCATTACCACACAGACTGGGGGGACAGCAGGCCCTGCCCGCAATGACCCCCGTTTGCTGACAGGGGTGCGTCCCTGCCCACAGACATCTCCACGGCCGCCATGCACTGGGTCGGACGCACACCGTCCCTCCCGGGCCCTCTGAGGTCCAGCACCTGCTTGGGGGTCTTCTAGGACTTGACCCTGAGAGTTCGGGCGCAGGCGCCTTGCGCAGCCTCTGGGTCCCTTGGCAGCACCTTCCGGTGCCTCCCGACGGCGAAGCCCACTCACGTCCCCTTCCTGCCCCCTCCCCGGCCGCGCACGTGCGCTGGTCCTGTCCCTGCTGTCACTCCTCCCCTCGTAGGCGCCTCTACACTTTCAAGGACGTGCTGACTCAGACACTGTACCTGTCTGTGACACTCACCTCCGGCTAGGAGAGGCGTCAGAACCACACACGCACGCCGCCTCTGACCTCCTCCGGGCTCGTGCGAGCCGCGCTACCACTGTTAGGTTGTCGGGACCTGCGGCGGGACTGGGGGTGAGCCGCAGCCCGAAGGCGGCCGGTCAGCGAGACACAGGCGGGCAGCTCCGCCCGCATGGGGTGCCCGTCGGGGCCAGAAGTGGACGCAGGCCTCGCGTCACACAGGCCGGCCCGGGCCGCGGTGACGACCCCTCTCCTGCCTGAAGGAAAGCCGCTCTCTGCCCAGTCGGAAAGTGAGGGACTGAGGTCACTGTCACAGGCGTGCTCTACGCCAAGGTCAGAAACGGAGGGAAGGCGTTTTGCAAAGACAAGCGGAAGTCCACCCTCCAGCCCGACGGCCACACCGCAGACACGACCGCAGTGACGAGAACGGGATCGGACACGACAGCTCCCGGCCCCGGCCCCGTCTTAGGGACTTGCTGGTGGTCACCTCTGCGTGCACACGAACTTGAGACAGAGGCAACGTTGCCCGAAATCCAGGAGCTTCGTCCTGCTGTCTTCTCTGCCCGCGGGGAAAACGTTTCTCTTCCGTCAGGAAACACGAGTTTCAACGACGATGTAGCCCTCCCTCGCACGGACCTGCCGCCCGGGCACTAGGTGGGCAGGGGTGTCCGCAGCAGGACCGGCCTGCGCTCCTCTGACCCCGAGCTTCTGCCGCGTGGAGGTGACGGGGCCCCCTCACACAGTCACGGAGACGGCGCTGCGGGCCACGTGCGTATGTCACAGCGCGTGTCGTTGGGGCCCGCCGCAGGGACTCTGGGCCATTCCTGTCTCGGTGCAGCAGCCGTGCAGCGTGGCGCGAGCGCGGCCCGGCCCCGACCCCCGCGGGTGAGTGGGGTGCGATGCCCGCGGGCCCAGCTCCGCCTTGGCACACACGCTCACGCGCCCTTCCGTACAAGGCAGAGGTCCCGGCGGGCCCGGCGGGGAGACCCACGCGGGTCTGAAGAGCGCGTGCCTCCCTCACGTCAGTCTAACGGCACTTAACCGTGTCCTCGGCGGTGAGGGCGCACGGCCGCGCCCAGGGCGCCCTGCGGGCCCGGGCGGGAGGCTCCGCTGGGAGCTCTCCGCAGTAAAACGATGACGCCCGCCCGCGCCCGCCCATGTCCCCGCTGCTGCCGATCTCGTTTGCACGTGCACGACGTGTCTCACACAGATGACAGGTCCAGACGTGCAGGCGGCGGCCGGGCTCACAGCCTCGGACAGCCACGCGGCCGGAGAGGGGACACACGTCCGAGGGCTCTGCGCGCCAGGTCTTTTCCTTCCTGCCCTGCTTTTCCGTCTTTCCTGCAGCACGGGCGATTCGGCACGCTGGCTCTAACAACGGCCAGGTGACAGGGGACCCAGACGACGTCTGTCACGGTTGCCCCCGATGGCCGACGGCAGAAGCGGCTTGAGGGAGGTGCTTCCCGCATGGCGGGAGACGTGGCGCTACTGTCCTTGGCGCCTGTGCGCGCGGCTGGGGTGCTCGAGTCCCCACATACCGTCCTCGCCCCCTTAGGCATGCTACAGAATTGCATGCCTGAGACTTTACAGTAAAAGAGTCGGCAATTAGACCTGTACGAGCTGACTACCAGCTCACAGAGAAGGGGCGCTGTCTGTGCCGGACCCCGTAGTATGACTGGTGTCTCCCTAAGAAGAGGACAGTAGGACACAGGTACGTGCAGAGGGACAACTGTGTGGGGACACAGGCGTCTGCAAGCCCAGGACAGGGCGGGGGGGACACCTGCCTGGCACAGGACCAGGCCAGCACTCGCTGGGGCGGAACCTCCCGGAGTGTGCGAGGAAGACCTTGGGGGAGTAGCTCCAAGTCGTGGCAACAGGCTCTGAGCTCAGGTCCGTCTGTGCTGAGGGGGAAGCACGTGTGAAATGCACACTGTCCTGCTGCATGTCTCCCGTGGAGTCCCTGTCAGACTCACTCTCATCGGCCCCGGACGCTGCAGTGACCACGGAGATGACCACGGAGATGACCGCAGAGTCGGGACTGGCCAGGAGGAAGGACAGGGCGGTGGCGGGGCCCCTCCTCAGCAGGCCAGGGAGACCCCGTCTGGGACTGGGACAGCCTGGAACATCCCACTTTGAGCTTCACGGCATGCTGGGACGTCCCCTGGGTAACCGGACATTTGGCCCCGCTTCTTCTAGAAAAGGCCGCAGCCCGGGCGCTGTGCAGAGGGCAGGCCCTGCACCCACGCCCTCCCTGAGGTCCCCGTCACCCGGCCGCTTGCTGTGACTGGAGCACCGAGAGCCCTCGGTTCAGAGCTGCTGCACTC
The DNA here is from genome assembly GCA_004026885.1 of Lyroderma lyra. Taxonomy (NCBI): domain Eukaryota; kingdom Metazoa; phylum Chordata; class Mammalia; order Chiroptera; family Megadermatidae; genus Lyroderma; species Lyroderma lyra. The sequence continues at coordinate 646 of PVJL010018667.1, read as the reverse complement.
AGAGCACAGCGGGTCCGTCTCGCAGTCCAGGACCCCCAGGGGCAGGGCCCAGCCAAGGGGGTGTGGCCTCCGGGCTCCCGACGCCCAGGCTCACCCACCCCCGACCTTAAGGAGGCGAGAACGCAACACACGTCGGCCGTCCCGGTCCCCCTTCTCATGGCTGCCGGGCGTCATCCGAGAGACACAGAGCTCAGGCGTGTGGTCTTACCGTAACTGCCCTAGAACACGAGCCAACACGGGGTCTGCTGTGGGTTAGGGTTAGGGAGGTACCGCAGTGGCGCGCGGACCCGGGTCTCAGAATACGCCACGCCTGGGCCCAATGGGCCACCTCTGCCACAGCCTACAGCGCGTCCCCAGCAGGGCACAGCTCAGCCCCGTCCGCAGCCCCACAGGAAAAGGCCTTCTGTTCTGGCTGGGAGGACACCCCTCTTCCCTGCTTCCCAGGGTCTGGAACACCCGGCCCCAAGCAGCCTAAAGGCCCACGGAGACCCCCGACCCGGGAGGAGCGGCTGCAGGGCGTTTGGTGCCACCTGTCACTCTGCGTCATGATGAGCCCCTCACTGACGGCACTGTGAGTGCCTGGAGGATGGCCTGGCCCATGCACCCCTTACTTCCTGCCCCCCAGCACACAGCCCCCATGACACGT
>PVJL010018666.1:0-15419 GCA_004026885.1 Lyroderma lyra | reverse complement strand
CACACACACACACACACACACACACACTCACACTCACATACAGTTGACCCTTGAATATGAGTTTGAACTGAGTCCACTTACACACAAACTTACTTCAATAAATATACAGTCAGCCCTCTGTATCCTGGGTTTTGCATCCCTGGATTCAATCAACAACAAATTAAAAACAGTATTTTCAATCCACAGTTGGGAATTCCAAGAGGGATCCTAGAACCATTCCTCTGTGGATACTGAAGAATGATTGTAGTTAAGTTTTTGGGGAGTCAAAATTATATATGAATTCTCAACTGTGCAGGGGATTATATATAGAACACACAAGTGGATACTTTCTAGACAGCCCCCCCCATACACACGGGGAGATATACATATATATGCACACATATACATACACACCTATAATTCCTGTGCAATTTCTATACCTATATGGAGATTACTGTTTTTACATAGTATTTTATCACATAATTAGGGAAACTTTCCACTTAATCCTTGTTTAGAGGCATATATGTGATTCTGGCCATTAAATTGATTTCAAAAGCTCTCAAGTGGGAGAAGGAAAAGCAGTCTGCATTTACAGAGTGTTTATGTCTCCGAGTATCTTCCATGAGATGTCATTTAATCCTCACAACCTATCTTCAAGATGAGTATAAACTATTCAACTTACAGATAATAAAGATAAAGTTTAGAAAATGTGTGAGGTTTCCTCAAAGTCATATGCAGCAAAAACTATTACAGTCCTGTGTGTATGTGTGTGTGAGTCACAAATGCTCTATGTCTTACTCCCCAAGTCTGAATTCTGGCCCCGTCATTTCAGGGAAACAATAATGACAAAGGTTATCAGCAGCCTCCACGTTACTAATACAGTGAATGTACTTCAGGCTCAGCAGCATCTCACACATTGTATAATTCTCTCCTACTTGAAACACTCTTGTCTTAGTTATCTCAGCCTGCTACAATAAAATATTGTATCCTTGGTGGCTTAAACAACAAAAATGTATTTTCTTCACAGTTCTGGATGATGGAAATTTAAGATCCAGGTGCCAGCAGATTCGGTCACTGGTGGGCACACTTTCTGGCTTTCAGAAGACAAAGGTCTCACTGTGTGCTCACATGACCTCTTCTTTGTGCAAGTGAGGAGGGAGGGAGAGAGAGACAGATAGAGAGAGAGAGAGAGAGAGAGAGATTTGGTGTCTCTTCCTCTTATAAGGGCACTAATCCCATCATGGGGGCATCCTCATGACCCCATTTAAACATGTAATTCCAAAGGAGGTAATTACTTAATTACCTAACTACTTCCCTACCTCCACATATCATCACATTGGGGATTAGAACTTCTATATTATATACGAATTTGGGGAGTACACAGACATGCAGCCCATAGCAGGGTGCCACACCTACAGGGCTATCCTCCCTGGCCACTCCTGCTCTGTTCCAGTTTTATCCATTCTTACTTTCATTCCTTATTCTTATTCTTGCTATTCCTGGATGATCTTCTCCATGCCCACCTTTAACAACCACCAAGAAGCAAATGTCTTATTAATTTATCTATCTCTAATTTTTAAGTCCAGTCTAATGTATAAACCTGTCTATTTGATGTCACTTCTTGGGATATCCAACATACTTCAACATCATTGTTATGAAAACTGAAGTTTTAACCTGCAGCCTCCCAGGCCCCCCAAACTCCTAAGAAACACACAACACACATATGTGCATGCATACATACACAAACCCCTGATCTTTGTCAGCATCCTCTGCTATAAGGAATGGCATCACCATAAATCACACTTTAATTTTACATTTATTGGCCTGATCAGTTTCTGCTAGTTTATTAGTCAACCAAGATACTAATTATGCATCTACTGTCTGCTCCAGCATTGTTCAGAGCTGTGAATTTTATACAAGTAGACTCCTTATGTCAAGGATCATATGCTCTAGTGAGAGGATACAGAAAATAAAAAGTAAGGTAATGAGGTAGAGTGTGAGAGGACGACTATAGTCAGGGAAGCTCATTGTGAAGAAGTACCAAGTGACTTGATCCTTCAGTGATGAAGAAAGGGTAACACATGGCATTGCTGAGGAAGCACGTGCAAGCAGAAAACCTTTGGATGTGGCGGTGAATTTTACCTGTTATCAGAACTAAATGTAGGCCAGTGAGGCCAGAGGAGAGTGTCACAGAGCAGTAGAGGGAGATGGGGGCTGGAAATTTTTATGACAATGACATTCAGATTAGACCTTTGGAGAAAAAAAGGAGTAAAATAACAACAAAAAAAGAAAGCTGAGTTAGCAGTTGGAGGAAGTTATATTTCTAGGGAGAGTTAAATAATGGGTCTGCAATGGACCTCCTGAAACATGAGCAAAAGAGAGCTGGCCTGGCGTATTCTCACGCTTGATGTCTGTATTCATACTGTCCCCCTCTGGGGGGAAGTTTGGAGACAGATGTGGGCCTTTATCCCATGTCTCTAAAGTCACCCCATGATAAAAGGACAAAAACTGATGAATTCAGAAAATTGTGAGAGAAAATTTTGGCTAATATGTTTCTTGTATACAGAGGAATGAAAACAGAAATTCTATTGACATCTAATTGCTGGCATGTGCAGGCTGATAAGTGTTACCAAATGCCTTTCTAAATAAGTATGGGGTGGTGTGGAAAGAAATGTTTCTCTGTTGGCTAAGTGGTGAAAGCAGTAACCTATTAAGAGAATTATTCTCAGAGCTTGAATGTTAATTGATTTTATGTGCATGTCAAGAAGCCAATCAATGGCAGGCTTAGCAAAATAGCAGAGCAAAGAATAATATATGAAGCAGATTGTAGTCAAATGTGGAAAGCATCTGATCTTATCACTGAAAATATCTACTTTAATGACCACAATTTTTGCCAGTTCATATCCATAAACTGCAATGGAGCCTCTTCACGTTTAGTCTGAACAATTATAGATACATGTAGAAAATTTTTTAACTAAAGGAAACCAACTTTATAACTTTATCACCTTAAAAAACCTTCTTTTACTGAAGTGAAATTTATATAATATAAAATTAACAATTTTAACATGGATACTTCAGTGACATTTAATAAGTTAACAATGTTGTGCTACCATCACTGTCTGGTTTGGAACTAGTTAGTTCCCCAAAGTGGAAACAACTCTAATGTACATCAACAGATTAATGAATAAACAAAATGTAGCATATCCATATCATTGAGTATCATTCAGCCATAAAAACAGTGAAGTAGAGATACGTGCTACAATGTGGCCGAACCTAGAAAACATACGAAGTGAAAAAAAGAAGAGCTATAATAGGTCACAATTATATCATTCCATTTATATGAACTGTCCAGATCAGGTAAATCCATAGGAACTTCACAATTTCTCATATGCTCATTGATGTCTTTCTTTAAGAACTGCAAATTTGTGAATGTAGGAATTGAGCCTTATGCATCTGTATTTCCTCGGCCCCATAGTTCCTGGTACATAGAGAGCGATCCCGCTCTATCAGTTAAGGCTTTTATCAGAGAAATAGAACCAGCAGGAGACATATACATATATATTTTATATTTGGGAGGATTTATCAGAAGGACTTGACCTTACACACATATGGAAGCAGAAGAAACAGTCCCTCTGCTGTTTAATTTCTAAGTCTAGTGCTGGAACCTGATGACCACAGGCAAGTGGATGGGAAGAGAAGATGGTTGTGGTGTGCGGGAATTGAGGACAAACTGGAACCCGTATGAGTTCCTTATTGCCTCCAAGTTTCGAGTTTTGATGGTGAGGGTTTTATTCATGAGACGCTAGTGCCCCTTTGTCATGGAGCTAAGCACACACCTGGGCCAGGAGTTGGAGAACTCAGAGCAGGAGATGCAGCAAGGTTAAGAGGACATGAGGGCCTGGCTGCTGCCACCCTCCAGCCAGAAAGCCAACAGGGTCAGCGCCAACAGGCAGGAACGGCAACAGTGCCTTTCACCACACCAACCTTCCCACCATCAGAAGAACATCGCTGCTTTGCACCTTCTGTGTCTGGCTTGAACTGATCACATGAAGAAAAGGTGGATTCTGGGAAATGTAGTTTCAGCTTAGCTAGATTGACTCATAATTACCAGGAATACTTATGGAAGACATGAGTAAGCAAATGCAAGAAACAATGTTTCTGCAAGCATTTTTATATCTTCCTCACCTATAGCATGTACAAATATTTCCCAAGTACCTTTTATAAACCAGAAAATGGATTGGACACTTTACTAGCATTGTTGTCTCATTATATCCTCACAACAACCCTATCATGTAATTAAAATTTTTATTATTTTTATAAAAATGAAACTAGAGAGTCACAAACTGCCAGTTGCTGAAAGATCTTATAGTAACATTTGGTGGATTAAAGCCTTAGTGTCTGTCTGAAAAGGCTAGGAATGCAAACTTTTTCCCTCCAAAGACATGAAGATGGTTTATAATGTTTTAGTAGACTACAATTAAGGAAATCTCACAATTTTAAGTTTAATTGGACTGAAGTTTTTAAATTCAAGCTCTTCACAGTCTGTGTACACAAACTGGCAAAGAATAGGTCTCATTTTCATGAATTTTTCCTTTTCATTAAGTGCACAGTGAAGACCTGTAGAACAGAAGACTTCAACTGATGCTAGCAAATTGCTTATGGAGATCTCTGCTGCTCATACAGCCATTTCCTTCTCAGGCTAGTTTAGACTGTGCTTTTGCTATTTGTGCTATCATTTACACTTTCCCCTTCCTAATATATATTATTTTCCTTTTCATCTTAGATCTGTAGAATTCCCTCAATGGAAAGGCTGTGAAATTTGACTGCACTGGGAAATTGCATTCCTTAGAGAATGCAGGGCACAGGAAGGCTGGAGACCTGGCCAAGGTGATCTCTAAGGTTTGTATCGACTCGTTTCCTACACCGCACACCAGATTACTGACTGCAGTAGCCAGTGGATGTCCACTCAGTCCAGGGTTGTGTAATACTAGAGTGGTTCTTTAACCTAGCGCTTCACTGAGACAACAATAGAGTCACAGAGATGATGCCTCCACAACATAAGATGGACTATGTCTGGTTTCACATGAGGTTTCACTTACTAAACTGCTTCTGTGGATATTGCAATATATAGGACAAGCAGATAGTTTCTAATACAAGCTTTTATTCCTCCTTTACTGTGTGAATTAACTTGGCTTGGTGAGGCTCAAAGCATAACCTTTTGTAATGATTTGGGTTTGCTTTTTTTCTTTGCATGGGGTCTACTGATCCTCTTTGTACATGTGTGTGTTTGTTTTATTTGTTACATTATTACCTAAAATCTCTTCTTATTTTGAAAGTATAATTAAAGTTTACTTTATCAACTCAGTTGCTTAAAGGGGAATTTCTTCTTTCAATTTTTCTAAAGATGATCTACTACCAGTCATTTCCTGATCCTGGAGATCTGTCCTGAGTCCCTGGGCTCTGTGGCTTTTGTTTGTCAGATGTTTTGCCTTTTGCATCTGGACAGTCTGTGTCCTGTCTGTTCTGTGGTAATACCTTCCATGTATTGAACGGCTACCATGTATTACCTCTCGTTTTCACAGTACTCTTGCAGATTGGTATGATTATCTCCATTTTACAAATAATAAAGCTAAGACTCCAAGAAATTCAGTGCCTTTTCTAAGGTCACACCTTCAGATTTAAACCTGTATCTGACTTCAAAGCTCAGAGCGACAGAAAAGATGTTTTATTCATTTCCCATTGTACTGAGAAAAGTAGCTATTAGAATGGAAGGAAGTAGATAATGGCATAAGGCACAGGGCTCTGCTTTGGATGGCTTGGGCTCAAACCCTGCTCCACCTTAGTTATCTAATTAACTTTGAATGCATTACTTGAACTTCCTGAGGCATCGTTTGCTCACTTTTAATGGACATAATTATATTAACTAACTTTCTAGGATATTATGAGGACTAAACATGGTATCACATGTGATGTCATGGATTGGGACAGTGGCTGGCCTGTGGGAAGAGTCCAGTGCATGCTAGCTGCTATTATTACTATTGTTGTTATTACTATTTTCTAACTTCAAAGTACTTGACTAAACAGAACCTTTGGTATCATGATATTCACTCTGCAACGTCAGTGCAAGTCCTTCATGATATTAGGAGTGCAGAGGACTGAGTGCTTAACCCTTGCTTACCCACTGTCACATGGGGCCATATCCAGGCTGGAAAGAAAGAAAAAAAAATTTAAATTAATGTGTTTCAAGATATGGCAATATTACCACGATTTTTCTTCTGTCCTGACTCTCTTCTTAACTATGAAGAGGAATGGTCACCAATTACTCACACAATGCGTGAAATAAAACCTATTTCATCCTATAAAACCCTATTCCTGGAAAACAACCTTGGCTTGGCTTTGGCGACTCTAAATGTGAAGATCAGTGTCCAAAATTGACTCCTTGGAAAGACTAACCAGACGGCAGTTAACAAATCACCCTCCAGGAAGAGGCCTTCCCGGACAAGCTGGGCAGGAGCAGGGCTCTCACTTCCCATAAATCTCGCCCCAGCCATCGCCGTTCCTTCTGGGAACCTCCGCCATCGCTGTCCATTTTCCCTCCCTTCTGTCCTCCCTCCCTCCCACCTTGTTTCCTTCCTTCCTTTCCTTCTCTTAGGGAATTAAAGCAAACAACAAAAACAAACATAAACTTAACTCTTCGGTATGCCTTGTGTTTTTCATACTCTGTGTTCTGTGTGTGCATACACCGGGCAAGTTAGGGCTTCCAGGGTAGGGGCTGTGTCTGGCCTTGCTCTGTGTGATCCGCCAAACACGCAGAACTTCAGAGTCACAGAGAAGGGTCGTGTTCTCAAAACAAACTCGTGGACAGACAGACATGCTCTATGGCATTGGCCATAATACCTCAGATAGAGGTGGAGAAAAATGATCGTGAAATGATCATCATAAAAATAATAGAAAATTAGACCTTCAAGTTTGGATGTAAGGATGATCTCTGCAAAAGGAAGAGGAGGAGCCCTGGGTGCCTTGACCTGTATCCTGCCCTCTACTCTACTATACAACATCTCTTAAATGCACGGCGGTCTTAATCGCCTAAAATGTTAAGGTTGATACTGAACTGTCCTCTTTTGAGTTGAGTATTTCCTGCTGTTTGTCCTGGAACATCCCTCACCTTGGTCAGATGAATCAGCCTTTCTTGGTTCTCTGTTTAGCTGATTCACTGAGTTGTGTCTCTGCCAGTGGTTCCCAAACGCGGGTCTGTGACAAGGCTTCACTGGTATGAGGTAAAATGTGAAAAATAAGGATAATGTAGGGAATTTTTCTTAGGGCTAAATTTATTTACTTGACATAAAGTGCATTTACTCTGAGATAATGTAATCCCTATGTTTTCATGGCATAGCTTTCTTTTATGAGAAGTCTGCAAAGAGGAAAGTGGGGGAATCATGACCTTAGACTTTAGGAAATGTGAAATGGAGAAACTGCTCTTGACTGTGTGCGTGTGTGTGTGTGTGTGTGTGTGTGTGTGTGTGTTTATGTGTTTATGCCCAGGTACTTACCTCAAGGGACCATTTAACTGGACAGTTCCTAAAGGAGGCTTGTAATTGGGGGAATCAGTTGGGAGTATTAGCACTAGTCAGATAACTGCTATAGCAGAGGCATACCTGATACAGAAGGGGCAGCTATTCCACCAAACAAACCTTTAATCTGTGTGTTTCCCTTTTGGGATGTATTTTCTTCCTCTGAGCTGCAATTAGTACCCCTTAAGAATCTGAATTCACCTGAAAAAAAATTGTTCCTTAGGGATAGCCTTGACGAGTAGCCAGTAACATAAAACAGAAAATGAATGAAAATGAAAAAAATACTGTGATGATATTCTTAATAGTAATGGTACTTTTAATGAACATCATGGCTCAAGTTTTCTAGAAAACAGACTGCATGGCAGACCTCAACTGTCGATGCTTTGGGGTAGGACAATGTTAGGATAGCAAAAAAAGAGAAGAGAAGGAGTGCTTTCTCATACATAGTGCACTTAATCAGCTCTACAGAAATAAAGCAAGTAATTGATCTAAGGACAGCTTTGAGAAGCTGCTTTTCAATGCCCTTTTTGGGAGTCCTTAGTATTTACATGATAAATATAATAAGTGACTGCCTGTGCTTAGGAAGGTGAGTGATTGGCCCAGATTTACATAGTGGAGGAATGGCAGTGGAGTCAAAATCAGGCTTAACCCCCAAGTTGTGGGTTTTCACAGTTCCTGCAGACCAGCAAGCAGCACATGGCTTTTGGAGGAATACCTAGCACCTGGATTATTATTACAGTGTTGGAGAAAGAGGAATGCTTGGGAGAGCCTCGTAATCTATCTAAAAACACACTAGTAAATTGAACCCAACAATGTATAAAAGGAATTGTACACCCTGACTAAGTGGGATTTATTCCATGAATTCAAGGCTGGTTCATCATTCAATTAATGTAACCCATTGCATCAATAGGCTAAAGAAGAAAAATCAAATGATCATAATAGGTGCAAAAAGAAGTATTTTAAATATTCAACACACATTCATGAAAAAAAAAAATAAAGTCTCAGTGAAGTAGAAATAAAGGGGAACTTCCTCAACTTGATAAAGAACATCTGCTAAAAACCTATAGTAAACATACTTAATGGTGAGAAACCAGAAGACTTCCCACTAAGATTAGGGATGAGGCAAGGATGTCCCCTACTACTACTTCCTTTTAACATTGTACTGGAAGTTCTAGCTAATGCATTAAGACAAGAAAATAAAATAAAAAGTAGACAGATTTGGAAGGAGGAAATGAAACTGTCTTTGTTTGCAGATGACATGATTGTCCACATAGAAAATCCAAAAGAATCAACAAAAAATTCCTGGAACTAGTAAGCAATTATAGCAAATTTGTAGGATACAAAATTAGTATACAAAAGTTAATTGCTTTGACTTGAATCAGCAGTGAACAAATAGAATTTGACATTAAAAACACAATGCCATTTACATTAGTACCCACTCCTTCAAATAAGGCATGACAACTAAGAATTGATCGTGTACCTAACTGTAAGAGGCAAAACTATCAGACTCCTAGAATATAACGTAAGAGAAAATCTAGATGACCTTGGCTCTGGTCATGACTTTTTAGATACGACACCAAAGGCGTGATCCATGAAAGAACTAACAGATAACTTCAATTTTTCTGTGAACCTAAACTGCCCTAACATTAAAGTCTGTTAAAAAAAAACAAAAACAAAACGAACAAACAAAAAAAAGACAAACAAAACTGTAGCAGTAAGTGGATGGGGATGAGATTTTTTTAAAAAAGAACAGGAGCCCTCCAGAGACAGCCCTGGACAGGGAGCATGGAATATTTTTTCTAGAGCCTGCTTTGCAACTAGCTAGCAGTATCTTGGGAAAGTAACAACCTCTCTAGCTTCACTTCCTCATGTCAGAAAGAGAATGCACATGGAATAGACCACCTCTAAGGCTCCTTTGCCCTTCCCACTGGCTCAGTTTTGAAACAAAGCAATCAAGGTTACACTTGGGGAGCTCATACAGCTAGTGGGCTTCCTGAGGAGCTGAACAGGTCCCCTGATCCCAAAGTAGCACCTTCTCTACCTGATCTATTACAGACTCATGTTTGATTTTTGTTTGTTTGTTTGTTTTATAAGGCCCATCTCCTGGAACATATTAGAAAAAAAACAAAAACAGGATTAACCCTGGCCCTAACCCTGCTCCCTAATACATTTATCTTTAGGATAAATGTCTTTAAGGCAGCGGTGTCCAACTTTTTGGCTTCCCTAGGTCACACTGGAAGAAGAATTGTCTTGGCCTACACATAAAGTACACTAACACTAATGATAGCTGATGAGCTAAAAAAAAATGTCACAAAAAAGTCTCATAATGTTTTAAGAATTTGCGTTGGGCTGCATTCAAAGCCTTCCTGGGTCACTGGTTGGACACCCCTATCTTAAGGCATAAAATTAATTAGCATTTTTTTTGTCAAGCTAAGAAAGTCAGAATAAAATCTGGTATATGTCAGGTGTTAAATATATTTGTGAAGTAAGTGGGTGGATGAATCCATAATTGTAAAAAAGAGAGGTGTAGGGATACTCAGAGCTGCAGGTGTATGGAACTGCGTTATGGTCCTGGAAGAAGGGATAAGCCCTAGAAGGGTATAAGGATAGAAGCTCCAAAAATAGATTTGCCTCCTTCATTCACATACCTGAGACTTGTGCTGGGAACCCATCCACCCCCATTCTTTCTCAGTCATTCATTTATTAAGCAACTACTATGTGTCCAAAACTGCAGTTAGTATCAGGTATCCAATGGTGAGTGAACAAGAGGGACCGCTCCCTTCCTCACGGAGCTGTCGCCTGGTTCCTCACTAAGTGTCTTCACAGCTGAGTGGCTACCAGGCTTCCACCGGCTTGCCTACTCTTGACGTCCTTATTTACTCACACCAAATTCAAGAAGGAGTTTAAGTGTCCCTTTCATCCATCTTCCCAACCTTTCCTGCTTGAAAACTAACTCAAAACTGTTTCTTGGTTTTCCTCCTGTGAATAAATGCTGCCCCCTTCTGGATCACTGACAGAAGTGTAAGAGACTGACAGCAGTACAAGTTCACGGGAAGTCAGGGTTCGTCAGTGTTTTGCTCAAATCTGATGGTTTTATCGATGGAGAGTCTGATGCGTGGGAAGGTCAACTTGCCTGTCTACGAGTATATCTTAGAAGAGAAGAGAGGAACAACAGGGAATGAAAGAGGTACTGAGAGCTGTGCTTTCAGACTCTTAGTTCACGGTACTTCCTTCCAAGTTTACTGGACTTGGTTTGAGGTGTTTATTGTCCGTACATACATACTTATCTACACATTTCCCCTTCGTTTTCCATCACATTCTCTCAGTATTTTCATCTCTTGCCTCTTCCGCTTGCTACAGCGTGATGACGGACAGACTCACCTTGAGGACTCGTTGTCTGTGTATTAGTGTGTCTTCCGAATTTTTGTCTGTCACTTTCAATAAAATTGTGGTAGTGTTTCATTTTCTTTCCATCTACTTCTATAACTGATATTTACCTATTTTCATAGCTTAAATTACTCCCATAATTTGTAAAGCCCTTTGTTTTACTGTGGACCTCTATTAACTTGCTATAAGCAAACTCTGTAGGCTGTCTCCAGTAAAGAAAAAGCCAAAAACAAAATGAGAAAAAGACCTAGAAGTGGGGAGAGGAAATTAATTAACTTATGCTTGAAAGTGTGCAGAGAATGAAGGCTATTTATATGTGTTAACAATGTGTGGAAGTCTGTATTCGTGAATTATTAATGCAAATTTAATTAAGAGAAATTTGGTTAGGAGAGAAAGAGAAGTAGTTAATTCCTGAATGGATCTTGGACAAGTTGTTTAATTCCATCAATATCCAGATACAGGGCTACCTGTAGCCCACGTGGTGGTGGTGTGCTAATTAGAAAAGATGCCTCCTGTGGGTGGGTGTAGCCCCACAGACACTACTAGGCTTGGTGGAAAGAACGTGGGATACATCAGCCCTCTCTTGACCCTTAGTCTGTTCTCCTTGTGTGGTGAATGAGCTGCCTAAGTATATGCTGAAGTCCTGGCCTGTTATCTCAACAGAAGATTGGAGCTCACACCTGTTTGTGAACCTCACAAGGTTGTTGTGAAGATTTCATGGGCAAAAAAAGGATGCACACATGCACGCATGCATGTACACACACGCACACACACATGTATACATATATACATACATATGCTGTATTATTGCAAAATCTAATGTTCCATGTTTGGAAGAGATGTTAGTATATCAACAATTACAGATACTCTCATTAGTGATGCTCAGAAGAGAAGAAGTTGCTAGTTAGATATCAGCCATAAACTTCTTCCAGAATGGCCAGAGGATGTCCATGTTCAGGGGAGCAAAACAACATTGATTTCTTGGAAACCTTCTTTTGTTTGTGGTCATAATTCCAAACAGCAAAGCCACGGCCTTTTCAGAGGATTCTGAATCCTGTTGCTGGAACTCAGAGGTGGCTGGAGACGGAGGGCTGCGCTGGCTGCTGATGCCAGCAGGTGCCAAGTGCCATCACTGAGCCATGGAGCAGCCCAGAGGCTCCTGTCTCCCTTTTGTATTACTTCACTTCCCAAACTTTTGCTAGTCCTTCGAGAAGAATGAGTCAATATGTGTCTGTTTCAAAAACATTTTCAATAACTAAGTTTTAAGGTTCATTTCATGAAGGAAAATTCAAATTACTGAGATAAATTATTTTTAATCCTTAGATCAAAGGGAAAAGATATACTAATTTTACATCTGCGTGTGCGTGCGCGCGTGCGCACACAGACACACATTCAAACGTAGTAGATATGCTCCCACCTCGGGGTTTGTGAACTTGCAGTGTTTCTGTGTGGAATGCTCTTCTCTGCAAATCCACATGGATAACCACTCCCCTTTTTAAGTCTTTGTGGTTTGTGTTGATGGTGGTGCTGTGCAATACATATTTATTGACTTGAACACTGGAGGTTGTAAGAATCATTGATTTCTAAGTTATTTTGAACTTACTATTTTTTTGCAAATTACCTGAAATCCCTACAATTGTGCCTTCTATTAAGGCTGCTTATTACATTCTATTATTTATATGTGGCTTTAAATGAGTTACCGGCATTTTTTTCCAAATACTGATGCTCACCAATAATCTCTCAGACAAGCCATTGCCTAAGCTTAATATTATTAATAACTTCTATAGTTATCAGGTGTGTGTGTGTGTGTGTGTGTGTGTGCCCACATGTGCGCGTTTGCACTTGTGTGTAAAAATATCTGAAATTCTTGGGGGCACCCAAGTCACTAGGATAGAAGTGTAAGATGAAATAGGTAAATGGGGCAATGGATGGATGAACAGTGACCTTGATCTAGACCAGCGGTTCTCAACCTGTGGGTCGCGACCCCTTTGGGGGTCGAACGACCCTTTCACAGGGGTCGCCTAAGACCATCGGAAAACACATATCAGATATTTACATGACGATTCATAACAGCAGCAACATTACAGTTATGAAGTAGCAACGAAAATAATTTAATGGGAGTCACCACACCATGAGGAACTGTATTAAAGGGTCGCGGCCTTAGGAAGGTTGAGAACCACTGAGAGGCTTTGGTAAGCTATTTCTCTTGTAGCCTTGAAGTACTGCTTTCTCACGTACCTCTTGAATTATGCCCTAAATTCAGCCTTTTTCAAAGAGATCTTCAAAATTACTTGACTGGCCAAATTTTGGTGTAAATCTGTTTTCTTTTTCTTTTTTTTTTTAAATTCATTTTTATTGTTAGACTTATTGGGGTGACATCTGTTAGCAAGGATTACATAGGTCTCAGGCATACAGTTCTACAGTGCATTGTCAGCTTGATGTATATAGTGAAATCATACAGTTCCTTGTTTTTTCTGTCTGGCTTATTTCACTAAGCATGATGATCTCCAGGTCCATCCATTTTGTTGCAAATGGCAATATTTCATCTTTTCTTACAGCTGAGTAATATTCCATTGTGTATATGTACCACAGCTTCTTTATCCAGTCGTCTGTCGCAGGGCACTTTGGTTGTTTCCATGTCTTGGCCACTGTGAACAGCGCTGCGATGAACATTGGGGTACATAAGTCTTTGCGGACAAAGGTTTTCAGGTCTTTTGGGTAGATCCCCAGAAGGGGGATTGCTGGGTCACATGGTAGCTCCATTCCCAATTTTCTGAGGAACCTCCACACTGCCTTCCACAGTGGTTGTACCAGTTTGCACTCCCACCAGCAGTGTACCAGAGTTCCTTTTTCTCCACAGCCTCTCCAGCACTTGTTATTCCTTGTCTTGTTGATAACAGCCATTCTCACAGGTGTGAGGCGGCATCTCATTGTGGTTTTGATTTGCATTTCCCTGATAGCTAATGAGGATGAGCATTTTTTATATGTCTGCTGGCCATTTGTATTTCTTCGTGGGAGAAGTGTCTGTTTAGTTCTGCCCACTTTTTAATTGGGTTGTTTGTTTTTTTGTTGTTAAGTCTTATTAGTTCTTTATATATTTTAGATATTAGACCCTTATCTGATGCATTACTTGCAAATATTTTCTCCCATTCAGCTGGCTGTTTCTTTGCCTTGTTGATGGTTTCTTTTGCTGTGCAGAAGCTTTTTAGTTTGATATAGTCCCATTCATTTATTTGTGCTTTTACTTCCCTTGCCTTTGAGGACAGGTTCATGAAGTCCTCCTTGAGTCCTAGGTCTATAAGTTTAGTACCTATGTCTTCTTCTATACAGTTTATTGTAGCAGGTCTCATATGAAGGTCTTTAATCCATTTCGAGTTAATTTTTGTATATGGAGAGAGTTCACAGCTCAAGTTCATTCTTTTGCATATGTTTTTCCAGTTTTCCCAGCACCACCTACTAAAGAGGCTATCTTTTCCCCATTGTATGCTTTTTGCTCCTTTATTGAAAATTACTTGTCCATAAATTTGTGGGTTTATTTCTGGGTTTTCAGTTCTATTCCATTGGTCTCTATTTCTGTTCTTCTGCCAGTACCAAGCTGTTTTGACTATTGATGCTTTGTAATATAAATAGAAGTCAGGGAATGTAATGCCACCAGCCTTATTCTTTTTATGTAGTATTGCTTTGGCAATTCGAGGTCTTTTATGGTTCCATATAAATCTGATAATTCTTTTATCTATTTCACGAAAGTATGATTATGGGATTTTGATGGGTATTGCATTAAATCTGTAGATTGCTTTGGGCAGAATAGCCATTTTAACAATGTTAAGTCTTCCTATCCATGAACAGGGGATATTTTTCCACCTCTTAAAGTCTGTTCAGTTATAAGTCTGTCATGTTCTTCGTTAAGTTAATTCCCAGGTATTTCATTCTTTTTGTTGTGATAGCAAAGGGAATTGACTCCCTCATTTCTTTTGCTGTGGATTCGTTGTTTGTATATAGGAATGTTGTTGATTTTTTTACATTGATTTTGTATCCTGCGACTTTACTATACTTGTTTATTGTTTCTAATAGTTTCCTGGTGGAATCTTTGGAATTTTTTATATAAAGGATCATGTCATCTGCAGATAGTGACAATTTGACCTCTTCTTTGCCAATTTGGATACCTTTGATTCCTTTCTCTTGCCTGATTGCTGTGGCTAGAACTTGCAGTACTATATTAAATAGCAGTGGTGACAGGGGGCATCCCTGTCTTATTCCTGATTTTAGGGGAATAGGTTTCAGCCTTTCCCCATTCAGTATGATGTTAGCCGAGGGCTTGTCATATATGGCCTTTATTATGTTGAGATACTTTCCTTCTATACCTATTTTATTTAGTGTTTTGATCATAAATGGATGCTGTATCTTGTCGAAAGCTTTTTCTGCATCAATTGAAATGACCATATGGTCTTTATCTTTGATTTTGTTTATGTGGTGTATCACATT